>LKNJ01000924.1:118781-157113 GCA_002120245.1 Maccullochella peelii
AACATGAAGCAGGAACAAGATAACACAAAGACGTCAAAGTCTCGAATCTTAGTTTCAAGACTAATTTGACTCACAACTAGTTTCAACACCCTAAACTAAACAAATCAACTGGACAAAAACACACCAACAAATCTGCTTGAAATTGAAGTGAAAAATATTTTATTCTCATCTTTTGCAAGACATAATTATTGGGCACTTGTATGAAAACACACAAAAAAAAACGGCTCAGAAACACAAAGAGGCCTATTTTTTTTCCAAGTGTGGACTACTATGGGGAAGCTACATAATTGCAAAAACACCACAACACAAAATGGAAATAATAACATAAAAACATGCCATTTGGCTAAATCAACAAGGCATTTAACAAATAATAAAGAAACATAAATAAATTATAAGTTAGAATAGTCTTAAAAATAAACATTTACAGAAACAGAACAGAAATAAGCTATTGTCTCTATAAAGCTGTACACTTTTGGCCAGTGTAGACAATTCTTTTAAAGTAATTTAGGATTGCACAGATGTTAAAACATTTAACACTGTCGAGTGGCTGTATGCAAAAGCAACAATGAATGCTACATTTGTACTGGATAAGTCATTCGGCGAAATTTTCTCTTTCCAATTCCTCCCCCCCCAAACCGTTCAGTCCTGAGAGTCTGGTCCGGTGCTCAGGCTGCGCTCCGCCGGGGCGCGCCGAACCGCAGCAGCCGGACGGTCAGGCTTCCTTCTCCCACACACCGGCCCTCCGTTTGCTCTTCTCCGGCGTTTACGTAGCAGGGAGAAACATCCTCCCTGTGATCCTCAGAAATGCGCAGGTAAATAGTGCAAAACCACCTGAGAAAGGAATAAAACACGATGGGTTTTCCGAGTAGCACTCGTTCCAAAGAAAGACGCGAGTCAGCTTTCTGAGGAAACAGGAGACTTAATCTTAGCAGCAGGCGTCACCCTTTACTCTCTTTTCCCGCCACATTGTGACGCACATACCCCTCCCCCAACTGCTATGTTACTACAGCCACTAAACTACTATCACTAGCCTACTACTGCGATTTCACCACCACAAACTCTCCCCACCCCCTCCCCCTTCCCAGATGAGACTGCCTGCGCTTCTTGGCTAACGTAATCCTTTACAATTAATGAAAAAAACAATGAAACCAAAACAGAAATAAATAGAAATAATGCAGCCATCAGTCTTAACACTTAAAACTCTTAATAATTAACAGTTTCATCAGTTGAGGTGTCATATTAGACCGCCCATATTAGACGTGAATTAACGGTTTGAAACGGCTTGAACAGTCGAGAAAATACGATACATCTTCATACCTTCAACGGATCCTCTTCCGTGGAGTTTGTTCCACCGCGATTGGAGACTTGGAGTGATGGCAAGGGCTCATATCATTAGATTTTCTGTCAGCAGCCCTCCTTCGTTTCACGAAGAAGTCTGTGGGAACGAAGAAAAAACAGTTAAGACACATACATCCACTTACACACACAGCTGAAATTACGCACGGAAAAGAGCGACAGACACGGGAATCATTTGGTAACAGGACTCAGACCTGAAGCCAAGAGCGCACACACACAACTTAAACAAGCTTTTTAGAATGTCTTATATTTACCTGTGATGTGTGTGTTGTTGTCAGTAGTGGCCGTCCTCTTGCGCCTAACACACGGCACTCTGTGAGTCGGCTTCCCTGAGTTGAGCTTGTCTGTGCGGTTCTCCTGGTTGACCTCCACCGGGGAGGGAGTGCTGCTGCTCTCGGGCAAGGCCAAGCGCTCCAGTACATCCATAAGAGGTGTCTCCGGGAGAGCAGAGTCCGAGGATGGCATCTGCTTCACGGGCGTCGCAGGCACCCCGGTCCTGTCGTTCTGTACAGAGTCCTGATAAAACAACGGGGTCTTATCCACGGGCACCTCTTCCCATTTGTAATCCCCATCCAGCGGGGTGTTGGCCTCGAAATTAAAGTTCCATCTCTGCTGGTCCCGCTCGGAAATCTCCCGCAGCTTGGTTTTCATCTCCCGGCTCAGTTCGTCATGATCCACCGGTCCGAAGAGGCTGCGGCAGACGCTTGTGCGTCTGTGGAGAGGGAAGGTCCTCCTAGCCACCAGCCTCTCCAGCGCACTGCTCGATAACTGGACGTTGGACATCTTCAAAATGTTTCCAACAAAGCCCCAAAAATGTAAAAATGCCCGATTTGGCTGATTGATCCCTGATGAGAGAGTATCAGGTGTTGTTGTTGTTGTTGTGCCTTAAGTGAGTGAGTGAGTGCGTCTTTCTCCTCGCTCGTCTACCTCTCTCCACCACACAGTTCTGTTTAAATGTACCTTCGTAGTGAGACTTGCAGTATATAACCTCCCAACAACTCCACCTCAGTCGGCTTTCTCATTGGCTGCCTTAAGTCCGACCCTCTCCAGAAACACGCACCACCCCCACCCAAATTTCCCATCGGCCCCTGGTGCCCATTTGGCTGTACGCCGAGCAAAGCGCAGCGTTTTGATTTTTCTCCCCGAGTGTCAAACCCTCTGATAACACTGAGCGGACTTCCCCGATGTCAGCCTCAAACTGTTGGTGCTGCTTTTTTAGCTCGCCCCTGGATACGTACACGAGCAGTTGGTGGATGTGCATCTATTATCAGACACGACTTTCTTTACCTCCTTCCTTTTCGTAATTACTGCTGTGTTGTGCGTCCGATAATGGACTAATTAAGGGATAGCTCGTTTTATGTTACATAAAAAGCACTAAATGGCATTTTACAATGTTAATATGTGGTTGTTTTTATATATATATACAGACAGAAACACATGTAAAGGACGCGTAAGCATCGCGTCCGATGTTTTACCCTTTAAAGTTACTCCACACATACACCATAGTACATGCACCCTCCTACCCCAACATACACTCCCTTCTTTTCTCTCTCAACACAACACCAACCCACGAGCTCATCGGGTCGTATCATATCTTCACTTAGCAGTCTGCAGGAATTTTGCACTGATAGAGTTGATTTGGTTTTTACGCACACGAGCAAAGTAAGTACAGTAAGGGGAGACAGGGTCATAAGTAGGCAACAAATTGTTTTGAGCTCAGCTGAGCAGTTTTCAACTCAACAAACAAAGCAAGACACCGTTTGAGCAGAACTGTTCTTAAGATGAAAAGTATTTTTTCCCTTTTTCTAACTGATTGCACCCTTTATGGTGTAAAGAGATTATTGTAATCCAGTTAAGTAGTGAATTACAAGCCCCTACTCCTCAACACTGACAAACAAATAAAATGACTACAATTAAAAAGATCATATTCACTTCACTGTAAGTAACAGTATCACATTCGATTAACAACGGTGTTCAGTTCAGTAAGGGTATGCACAAAGGTATAAATCACTGCAGCCATGATACAATCAGGCTGCCACCACTGATGTAGCCTATGTGTGTGCGCGAGGTGGCTTGGAGGGTAATTATGGATTAGGATCGGTAGCATCTTGGTCATGCATCATTATTTAGTACGTTGCCTACATTCAGTTCATCGTGGGGTAACATACCACAACTTTCCTTAATATCAGAACAATACCATTATTCACTTTGAGTGCACAGTGCCTGCAGAGTCTCGAGTCTGCCGTGCTCGGATCCAAACAGTCAGAAAACACAGACAACGCCTTTGCAGTGAGTGGATAATAGGTACACAGCGATCCTTAGTGGTTCAAAACTGGTACTGCAGCACGAACTTGTTAAACGTGCAAATGCAGCAAAATGATATGCCATAAACCTCCCAAAATAAAATACATAGCACTGTGGACAAGTGGACAGTAGCACCTAAACTCATATTACCCACACTGTTAAACGTTTGACATCAGTCCTTACTGCAGACATTTGTGTTATGTCTAGTAGAAATGCTATATTTTCATCCAGATCTGTAATATCAGGAAACTGCACATGCATTAAATTTCTGCACACTGGTCTAGGGTAAAACACAGTATATATATCTGTTTAACTTTGATATATTTGTTATCTGTATGCATTTTTTCTACAGTTCTTCTCTTGTGGTGCTGTAATGCTAAATTTCCACCATCTTGATCAATAAAGTTTTATTGCATCTGTTCTTACCTTATATTTTAATGTGCAAATTGAATGATTCATTTGGAGTTGGTCTAAACAAGTTTTTAGTTGTAAGCTACTATTATTCTGTCTACTCTCTTGCAAGTTTCTCAGAGTGAAAAATCTTTGACCTTCGTGTGACACCATGATGTCACATGAGAGTCACCCAGGTTGATGAGGCACGCATTTCACATGCAAGCGTCAATAGAGTCACAAGAATTAAAGTGTGAGACCATCTTGGGAGGGGTGTCAGGGTTGTAAGTAGCAGTCTGTCTGAATGATTCGCCTGTTCCTACCAAAGGTCAGGTGCTCTCTGAAAGCGATGTCTCTTCACCAGGTGATGTTCTGTCCCTCGGGTTGGACATGTGATTCAGCTCCGTTGATGCTACAATTGAATCTACATACATATCATATCATTAGGTGGTAAGCAGCACCTGGACACACAAAAAGACTAATCTTATAAGCGATCAATAATGAATAATGAAAAAGGTTTCCTGATTTCCAAATAGTAAACACATTCTTTTTATAAAAATAACAGATGAGGACTGACAAGACATTATTAGGCTATCTGGTTATTGTGACAAATATAAATATATATGAATATAAATTACTAGCATTTCATCTTGATTTTTGCAGATCTTTTAATAAAAAAATTGACAACTTGTTAGTCTCCACACCAACCTGATGATCATTGTCATCATTTTGGCCCTAATCATAAACATGAAACAGAAACCTTTCCATTCTGTGAGGAAGGCAGGCAGAAATGTGTTGTTTGTTAGCTCCCTCTAGTGGTGAAAGGTACTTACTAAAAGGTTTTATAAGCCAAATTTAAAGCAGTATAGGCCTATGTATGCAGAGAAAGCCAATTGTATCACATACATTATTAAATAAAGTATTCACTTTTACTTTATTAATATCCCTTGTAATCAATAAAGTGGACAAACATTATGTTATTGAGTGGATTACAGACCACGATGACTAACAGGCTCTCAGTTCATCAGTCTTGATCATACGTGTTCTGATATAAAACAATCCCTGGACAGAAAATGATCTTACTTGTCACATCTTATTACTCAGTTTCTAACTGGTCCCAGATTTACTTTGAGAAATTGGAGAAAGACTTCTGATCCTCAGCGTAACAGATATTATCACACACACACACACACACACACACACACACACACACACACACCTCCACTGGCTTAAGTTGCTCATTGACAGAATACCCAGAGGGCTAAATGCATGTTAAAAAGACCCAGGCTCTTCAGGCTCTTTTATCGATAGCAGACAAAGAACAAAAACAGGTTTGGACAGTGTGTATTTGAAGGTGATGCAGCTACTAAGATCCAATGAATCACTGCAGGACCTCAACCCAAGAAAAGGGTTTTATGTAAAGTTCAATAAAATTCAAATGAAACTTTCTGTTGAAGCTCTATCTCAACAATAGGTCATTTTGTAATTGTACATGCTTTTATTCCATTTGACATTTTATTTCCAATCATTTGGTGAACATAATTTATATGATACTAAAAAATAAAAAAGACTTATGAATATGTGCATTGTCTGTTTTCTACATAAATACTAAAGAGAAATGGAGATCTTTAGTTGAAGTATATATGATACCATTTAACTTATGAATTACATGTTTTGTCTTCTGTTAAATACATTTCAAATGAAGTGTTTTGTGTCCTTTTTAGGGTTGCTGCCGTGCTTGGATGTGGTTCTTTTTTACCTGTAAAGGAATTAACTAAAGGGCCATTTTGAGGGTGTTGCTATGCACCCACCCCACCCCAACTCCCACCTGAACAAACTCATCCTTTTGAAGTTTCAGAGGGGCTGCAGGCATCACAAGAGGGCCCTTCAGAAGGAGGATACATGGTCATTTGATCCCACAGCGACGAGACACCTATAAAACAGTTTTTTCGGCATGCTGCCTTTAAGCTTGAAGTTGGCCATCGTTTGGTTGGAGTAATTTCCTGGATAAATTAGCCCACTGTTTCCTACCTAATGATCCACTCCGCCAAATTATGTAGCAGTTGTTTAAGAGCATATGTCATTTAATAAAGTGTGCAGTGTGAAGAAATTTTCCTTCTTTAGGCTAAAAGGTAATAGGACACAGGGCTCACATTTGGGTCATTTGTAAACCTAAAAGTATTACATCATGTACTGTCTCTTCACAGCAATAGTTCAGCTCTGCCTCCAAGGATGACTGGTCAGGGTGCAGCTGTCCTGATAAGGCTGGCTCCATCTCCCAGGAGACCAAGGTCGTTGGAGATAGACGGCATTATGCCCCAGACTAAACTATAACTATAACTATAGTCTCAATAAAAATAGAACAGAAAAAGGCTCTTTCAAAAGCTATTATTATATCACCAAAAACAAACAAAAAAAACCCCCCAATGTGAAATAACAACAAATGATGTTCTTCTTCTTGGAAGAAAAAAACACTCAAGAATGTTATAAAGTCAACTATTCTTTCTAACAAACTATTTAAAAACACCTTAATTCACTGGCTAGTCCAACATCCAACAGGGTGATGTTTCAGTCAGATCACGCTCTGAAATGCAATGACCTGCGTCCAATGCTTTAAAAACAGTTTGACAGAGTTGCTTGTTCAGCAGTTAAAAATAACTCTTGGAATGTTTTCAGAATACCTTTGCAGAAACAAAGACCTAAATTAAAAGCACTGATGAAAAAGCAGCTATGAACTGCTTGCACCTAACTTTGTTCCTTTGAAGAGAAGACTTTGTGCTTTTGTCTTGCTGTTCCTTGATTTGAACTCTGCCTCTCCATTATTTTTAGTTGCATTTTAAAAGGGTGTGTAAAGGGCCAATTTGTATTGTTGGATAAATACTTAAACCCTTGGGCTACTCCTGCCATTCATTTACCCTTACAATAACAAAATCTCTGTCCTCGCAGTTTATGACCTACAGTGGCCGTTACGGTTCTCAAGCCTTAGTGGGCCTCATCCAGCCTGCAGAGAACGTTGCCTGTGGCTGTGGGTACTACAATGCCAATGATTTCACAAACACACACACTTCTTCTTCCTTTACTTTTTCACAAAATAAACTCAAAGGGTCAGATAATCATGGAGCAATGTGCAAAGAAGACTCCAAATCAGAAAGTGTAAATATATATATATAGTGGCTAAAAAGCACTTGAATCCTTTAAAAGCAGCAATATCAAATTTCAATGTTGAATTTAAAACTATACGTATATGTACAGCAGTATTAGCAATACATTCAACTCTATAATCTATTCATCTATCACTAATAATTTTGGGTGGTTTTGCCATGTGTTGTCAGCTGAGGGATTTTCCATGCTGGAAAATTAAGTCTCGAGGAGAATCTTCTGAATGGATCTTTGACAAGCCTGACTCTGTGATGCTAGAAGGCTGCCATATTTCCTCAAGCATTTTCAAAATTTCAAATTTAAAGAGCTCCCAGTTAATTCCAAAAATCCCCTTCATTTGGGCTTTCTTCCAGTAGAGAGTTATAAGTCTTTCCAGCTCTAGTTTTACACAGCTGTGATTAGGGAACTGTTCATTTTCATTTTCCAGTAGGAGAAACTGTTCGAGCCAGAATTACCAAGGAAAAGATTAATACTAATTGTTAAAGCTTTATGATCAGTTAATGGCATTGTTAAAACATTGACTGTAATACTGTCTATATTTAACGTTTTCGAGACAAGCCGGAAGTCTATACATGATCGTCTGGAGCCGTCTTTATTGCTGCAGGTGTACTGTATATCCTACTATTTGGGAATTTCTCCCTCCATATAGGCCTATCAGTTAAATCAAACCTGCTCATAAGTAGCTTTAAGGTAGAATTTGACTGAGGGTTGACCTGGAGGTCATCTATCACTAACCTCATCCATAACAACATTGAAGTCACCCCCTATCAACTAGTAAGCATCAGGAAATTTAAATAACCAACTTGCAAGCCTATCTTCCAAAGAGTGGAGTAGCTGGTTTGAATTGAAACCATAGATATTGACAACAATCAAAATAAAGTTATTAACCTTAATGACTAAACAAAGAAAGTGACCACGAGTGTCACAATCAGAATGTAAAATGTCTCCTCCAAAATTATTTTTAAAACAAGATACCCCTGCAGAATGCTCTGATCCATGGGACAGCCAAACGTGAGATTCTGCACAGGCTTGGCTCATCTTGAACGAGCCTAATGACGTCTGAGGCGTAGGCTGAACGGAAGTGACGACATACAAATTACCCAAAACACGTTGTAAGGAGACGTTATTTTGATTGCATGTTTTTTGCAGTTTAGCCCATTCAGCGCCACACTGAGTCGGAGTTACTTGTGTGTAACCCATAGTTACTGTGGGATTTCAAAACTTTAATATTAACTCATCAACTGTTACAAACAAAGCGTATAAACGGATGATCCTCGACTAAACCCGCCAGATAGGTCAGGGTGGCTACGTCAAAATATGCGGAAAGTAGCAGAAGAACGTTTTCCGATTTAAAGATTGTGATTTCAAAATAAAAACATTTTGATCTATGGCCATACGGGAGTCTTTTATTGTGAAGAGAATAGACCGGATTCGGGATTGTTGCCGCTGTTAGCTTGACAACTAGGAGACCATGCCCATGTGATGTGCGTGTCTGGAGGGTAGCTTGCACAGTGTATAGAGCGGTTTGTCTTTTTGTAGCTACAGTAGAGGCACTCTCCAGGCGGAGTGTGATACAGTGTGCCGCTAAATTACGGATTTTAAGCGTCTGTACTGATGTAGCGTTAGCAGCTCCTGATCTCATCCGGACTCTAGTCAGGAATCCCATAATTTCAACTGGTAAGTAATGTTAGCTTCAATTCAACGGAAACACCATCCCGAATAGCTAACGTAAAGACCATTTCTAACACATACAATGGTAAAACACAGTCTCGAGTAATAATGGTTTTACATCGGTTAGTTGTTAACAAGCTTGTCAGTTAACTTAGCCTTGTTAGCAAGGCCAAATAGTCAAAAAAATAGCCTGCTACAAATAGCTAACTTTACGCAGTTAGCCAAGCTGTTCAACATCATGGTCTCGTCGCAGTGCAGCTACTGTGATTTGTTTACCACCTGATAGCCATCAATTAAATACCCGTAACTGTCAGAAAGTGGTCGCAATTGCTGACACATGACAGTCTTGCCCTTTTTGTAGAAATACATTGATATAAGTAGGCGGTGTCAGAGAAGAAGTCATAGCTACACATCTCATATAACTATACATGTCTGTACTGTACTCTGCCGTGCTGGGTGGCTCTCAGGAGTCAGCAGCTGAAACAACTGCAGGACGTGATTTTCAGGTTAATCTCCCCTCCCTAGTATCGCCTTAGTAACGTTTATTTCCTCCGACCACCTCAGGATGCTGACAGTCACTTGGGTGGGACTGACGCGGATGACAGTACAGGGATAAACCAAATCTCACAGGATCCGCTTAAAGCACCGAGGGCTGTTGGTCGGTAAAGCCATGACCAAGCCCGAGTCGAAGAAAAGCAGCGTGGCCGCGATCAACGCCACCGGCAAGTGCGCCACAGCCGCATCCGCCGCCGAGCAGGTCAGCGACTGCTCGCTCGAGCCGGGCTGTCCGGATCAGAGCTTACAGATCAAAGCCAATGTGATGAAGCAGACCTCCAAGGAGAGCCTGCACCGGAGAAACACGGAGTGCGAAGTCTATGACGACGGGACCAACACCTTTTTCTGGTGAGTGCGTTCTGGCAATGTCAACAATGCAAATGTCAGATACTGAACTCTGCAGCATCTGAAGTGATGGTGTCTGAAGTGACTCCTGCAGAAAAGGGCACGTGTTTGGTGACAACAGGGTGTGTTATAGATTTCAAGGTGAGCTGAAAGACAAGCCCAAGTGACCTCCATAATCACAACAAATACCGTGACCTTGTTCCAAATCTTTAAATATACAATGATATGAATAGTAAGTCTGATGTCAAGCTAAAATGTGTTTTGGCGAAGTTGTTAAAATGCAAAAATGATGGTGAGTAAATCACCATGGCTTACTCCACAAGGTGTCAGTTTTAAAGGTGTGTTGCTAATGTGTGCCGGGCTGTCATAGGATGCTTACATTGCACATCCGAGCTCAGAGCTTGTTGTTGACAAGCCAATAGTTAATATCCCAGCCTGCACCTTCAGCAGAAAGAGAGCCATGACAGACTTGAAGTCAAGACAGGTATTCTGTCCATGCGGCAAACTGGAGGAGTGAGTTCTGTATGCACCCACCGGCACAAATGCGCGCACACAGCCAGAGCCTGTTGACATGTACAGGATGCAGGTGGTGGTGTGAGGGCATGAGGCTAGTCTGGAAAAGTGACATTCTGTCTGACAGCCTTCTTTAATGTATGCTACCATGGCCCTTCAACCTGTCACTCCAGGAATATTTAAGCCTGAGTAAGTGTATGTGTGTCACCTTTGCTTTGTGTGTAAAGCTGTGCTTTGTCTGTGAAGTAAGGGGCGGTAAGAATCTGCAAAGCTATCCAATATCTTTGGCAGCAGAGGAGACTAGTACTCCCAGAGAAACCTTAATGAGAATTTCTCATTACTGTGTTACAGCCTTGACATCCAGGTTTCCTGTTATTCTTATACTGGAGGCATTAACAGGAGCTAAGATGCTTACATACTTTTATGTATTGGAGTTATTAAGGTAGACCAGTGTCCTGCAGTATGTAGAGGGGTTTCTAATATATGGCCATCCCATTTATATCAATTAGGGCATACTAAATACAAGAAGCACTGCTTAGTTTATGCAGTATAATTCTACAGCCTCCAAAATTACCATAAAGTGGAATCAGAACATCTGTTTCGACACATACTGAACATCATAACCCTGATGAAGGTAGGGTTTAATTTGCAGTTGTAGACTGTATTCACTATAGCTTTGTGTACCTAAGAAACAGACAACTGAGTGTATAGCCATATAACAAGATGCATTACCAAGATATAGTATCGAAATATTATAATGATCTTGAATGAGGCTGGCTCAGTTTACTCACAAAATTACCAGCTGCTTGTGATTTATGTGATTGCTGTAAAGGGATTTGGCCTCACAGTGGTTGGCTGGCACTCCCAGTCTGTTATAATTGAGAACAGAGAATGAAGAATGGCTTTGTAGCTGTTTAGCTTGTGGTCAACTTGGAAATCGGTGGCCATCGTGAATCATATGGCATTCTGTACATTTAATTATGGACTAATATTGCCTATATAAAGACAATGAAAACAAGAAGAAAAAAGGGGCAAATGTATACATGTCTCTGAAAATGTGTAGCATCTTCCCTTCCTGTCATAAGTAGTCAGAAATTTACATTCAGCAGAAATGCACTAATGCCAACCACTAGCTCAAATTAAACCATGATGAACAAGTTTTAAGAGATGACTAAGGATAACAAATTGTGTATTAAGCAAGAGGAAGTAGATTTCTGATCATGGAGTCTGTACAGAAGCACATTGGCTTTGTTGTGGGAGTCTCCCAAGGGTTACAGAGGTACCGGTACCAAAGAACTGTTTGTTGATGGTGGCAGCCTCCTCTGGCTGTTAAGGACAGTAACCATGATGAGGCATGCAACCTAACCTGCCTTATTAGTAGTGATTGGGGTTTGGGAAGTGTTTTCTTTTTCTGAGAAAAGATGAATAGCTTGGATAGACCTTTTATAGAACTCAGCCTGATGAAGCAAAATTTTGTGCTGGCACACCATTTTGATTTTTCCCTAAATAGCATTGCTGCCCACACATTTCTGTAAGAGACTTCTGAGAATGCTTTGTGCATTTTGACTGTTGACAATGTCTTGGGAAAAATATTTATTTTTAAATGTATTTTATGAGAAGAGAATAAGTTAGGGTAGTAACACCACTTAAAAGAAAATTGAGCTCACATGTTTTCCAAGTGTCACAAGGCCAGTAAACATGTGATTTATAACAAATTGAGATAATAGAAAACCAGAGGCTACTGCGGCCAAATACATGAAACTGACAACCGAGCATGTTCTTTTTTTAGCTCAGTAAAGTCACAAATTGTATTTGTCAAGCCTATTTCAACACTACAGTCAGCCTCAGGACAACATTAGGCTATGCTCTGATTGGTCATTGGACTGTATTCAACCAGCTTGTTTTATCTGGATGCTCAAGCTCAGTTTTAATGGTGAATTTTCTTTTAAGCTTATAGCTTGCCTCTCAGTTGCACCAGGCTGGTATTTCCGCTGCGTCTTTTCACTCCCAGTGGTGTTGTGTGGTTGTCAGGCAAGGGAGAAGCCAGGCCCTCCTCTGTGTCTCCTGCCAAACAGGTTGGATAAGAAGGTGGAACAGCCAGGGACGAAATGCTAATGACAACCTGGCGTGTCATCTTTGTGACTCAGAATCTGAGCCGAAGGACTGGCAGAGGGGGTGACGTTCTTTAGTTTGACGGATGACAGCAGCGGCCTCAATACAAAATAAGCTCTTTTTAAACCTGCTTTATTGCAATATTAAGTACTTTTAAATAATAAGACTTGTTATTTTATCTTTTTATTACCAAGTCCCCTGAAGAGACCATTGTCTGTGTAGCTACAGACTGATGCAGCTAATGCCTTTGTGCCATTGACCTCGATTGCTGTCCCAAAACTATTAAAAAAACACATAAAAGAGCCATGCCGGGTGACATTTTCCTTAATGGCAGTAAACATGGAAAGTGTATTTGTGTGACTGCATTGTCTATCTCTGGCGAGTAGCTGTGTCAGGCAAATGTCACTGAGCATGCTCAGGGACATTGGTTTTATGTTAATGCATTGCTTTGCTAGTTGGATGAACAGAGGGGAACAAACTGAATTTTCTGTGCTCTCTAGTTTGTCCTCAAGAGACCACTTAAAATGTCATATTAATGGAAGGCTTATCAAAAAAAATTTTTAAAAGCCTTATTAGATTTTGTGAACGCTCAAATATCAGAACTTAATTGGCCTAAAAAACAGTGTTATTTGGGCTCTAATCTGAACTTGCTAGACGCTCACCTATGTTTAGCAGCCACTCGGTAACTTAACTTTGTCTGTTGTTTGGTGCTCGACAGGTGCTGTATAGTGGAACAAGACACTGAAGTTCAGCAACAGTTTAGAGGGGTTGTACACCTGCAACATATTGCTGAAATTCAAGCAAAATTGCTGTGTTGTAAATTCCTTTACCTGAAGTGACACTGCTCGCAATACTCATTGGTGCACGTTGTCATCATATCATTGGGTTAATTGAAACTGCTGGCTGCTGTTTATTTACTTCACAGTGAGCTACACAGTTCACTTGCAGGTCACTCACTCACAATGCAGTTTGGTGTCAGTGTTTTAACTGAGCTCAATGAAGTGTTTTTGACAGCTGGGGTACCCTGAGCAAACAATTGGCAATAGATCCGATCCTGTGGATTGCCTTTGAGACATGCCGAATAATAATAAATATTGGCCTGCTGATCTGCCATTTTTCCCACCATACACTCTTTCTCTCCCTATAAATTATCATGTAATTATGTCCATGTCAACTTTCCAAAGACCATTGAAGTGCTTAATCCTTTTCCCTCTTTCTAATTGAGAATTCCTGGCATTATCCATTGCATATACATACTGTATGTGACTCATATCAGTAAGTGATAAATCCCACAGATAGCATGGATGTATATCTGAACCACTATAGTGTGTAACTGTTGTATGACAGGCCAAGGTTTGTTCCCTGCCCTTGGGTGCTATGGTAGATATGAGCCTATGGCCAATATCATCATGGCCTTCAAATTCAAGTTCAACCTGTCTACCAAAGTATACAAATGTTATTAGTTTAACAGGCCATATACACCCTGCTGAAGATTTCCACTGTCACAGTCATACAGGTCACCAGAAAATTGATACAGAAGCCATTTCTGACTTCTATTCCTCTATTTTAAAATGTTGAACTGGCTCATAAAATCCATACCTCATTGTGTATATGTTGTGCTGTTTGTTGCACATCCTCTTTGTAACTATTTCCAGCTGAAGTAACCCAGTTTCCCAACAGAAATCTGTTTCAACTCATCTCATTTCCACTCCC
Organism: Maccullochella peelii; assembly: GCA_002120245.1. NCBI lineage: Eukaryota > Metazoa > Chordata > Actinopteri > Centrarchiformes > Percichthyidae > Maccullochella > Maccullochella peelii. The sequence continues at coordinate 132,900 of LKNJ01000924.1, forward strand.
TTCAATATATTTACTAGAGACAAAGATTTTTTAGACACAAGCACATGGTGTCTAAAAGCTTTGTCAAGACGCTTTGTTTAGTAATCACCAAGGTGTTCTCAACTCAAATGACCGTGCATTAACCTTGCTAAACATTCTCCTTTGGTGGCGTCAGATCGCATCAGCAGATTTTTTTCTTCTCCTCTAGGGGCTTTTATTGAATTTTCCTCTGCACAAATGTTGTTAATATCCGTCTGTCCCTCTTTCTCTGCAGGCGAGCCCATACTGTGACAGTGCTGTTCATTCTGACCTGTGCTCTGGTCTATGTCACGCTGTTGGAAGAGACGCCCCAGGACACGGCCTACAACACTAAGAGGTCAGTAGGCTGCACTCGTCACTTCCTCAGTGTCCTCAAAGTCAAAACCCTGCAGAACTTGTTTTATTAGTAATCAGCATCACTATTTGTTTCAATTCTATTTGCGGCCTTTTGAATGTTGAGTCATGCTGGATTCAGATTTTGTTTTGTATCCCTGCCCCTTATAACCAGACATTGACCACCACTTTGTCTTCATGTAGTGCTTTGTTAGTCCGATGACATGTTTTACTGAGGAGCCAGCAGATTACAAATGATTTGCCTCTTTGTGTGTGAAATTTAAGGAAAAAGGCAATATTGTGTGTTTGTCACTCTTTTCTGGGTCATTTAAAGCCTGATGACCAGGTCACATAACAAAACCAGTCAACAAGCATACAATTTTTATCTCACCTTTAACACAATTTGACACGAACACAGCAACATGGGTGAGGTGCAGAATTCATCGTTTCAAATTGAATCTCTTCCTTTTTCTGTAGCATTCACCTTTAGCCCAGCTTGTCCTCTTTCAAGACCATGTGTAGCTCAATGTAGCTTTTCACAGAAAAATAAAACCCCGATGACCATGGAAAGGAAGAGCATGAACACCAGGTCACCATTTGATTAGATAAAGATTTGGCAAGTGGGTTTTATGCCTTACTCTTGAAACACAGAGATAATATGCAACCCAGTACATTACATTACATACAACCATAGACACTTGGATAAATGCAAAATGACTGAGGTGTGATCCAGTTTCTCTTATTAGTGCCCGGTCATACCAAAAAGGGGCACAGTTGGTGGTACTGGAAGCTTGGTAGCGACTGTACTGACTAGTCTATGCTTCCCAAAAACAACATAAGATCAAAAAAGGCAGCACTTCAGAAGCCAAAAACAGCAAAAGAGTCACCTTATGTCTTTATCTTTTGGGTGGATTTTATATATATATTTCTATCATCACTGTCATAACATCACTGTAAATGTGCCAGTGTTAGCCAAAAGGCCAATGTTCTAAAAAATTAGATGGCACGACACAGCTTTTTTTATTGGGAACTTTCTGGTTGTCTCTGTTGGTCTCAACTCTCGAGTTGGTTTGCAGTTGTTTAAAGACTCAAATTTGTGTGGCAAAGTTCACCACAGTTGACGTAAATCCACTGATAGAAATGAATTGATTTTGGTCAGAAGTTCTGCTGGTGTGCCTGGATGTTATAGTGGTCTATGGTAAAGCACCATAACATTACATCAGTTTGTTCCTAGTTTTGGCATGTTACACTAAGCTCCTGTTTTCAAATATGAAGCGCTCACATACCCCTTTTCCACCAAGGCAGTTTGAGGGCTGTTTTGGAGCCGGTGCCTAATCTTGAACCAGTTGTTTGTGTTTCAACAGTCAAAGAACCGGCTCTCGATCAGGAAAACTGGTTCCATCCCTTTGCTGGTCTAGAACCTAGAACCACTTACGTCAGGGACCAACAACAAGACCAACTAAAACTTACGTTCAGTGTTAATAAAAATCAAAACGTGTTAGGTAATTACCTTTCTTCTCTAATGTAATCGCCATCCATAGCAATCACGATGAGCAACCAGCCAGGAGATGATGTAGTTCGCCGTTGTTGTTGTGCTTGACGTTGGCACTAGCGTTGCTGGGAAAGCGGAGATGTATACAGTGACATAATGACGTGACTCTAGCCCGTGGAAAAGCAAACCAGTTCTTAGAATGTTCACAAGTTGAACCAACTCCGAACCAGCACTAGCACCAGCCCAGAACTAGCACTAGGTTCGCGTTGGTGGAAATGGGGCACCAATGCCCCTTTTCGGGTGGTGTTGTTAACATCTCTCTTACATTTGAACATACACAAATATTTTTACATATTAATTTTAGAACTGGCCTCGATTTGCTCACTTGGGCGGACTCGACTTCATCATGCTGATCTAATTCGCACTTATCTGATGTCAGCTGTCTGAGCTCTGAGCCTCTCTCTGTTCTACCAACTCCTTCTTTGTTTAATGTGAACTGCAAATGTGGAAAAAAGTCTTACGTCTTAAGATTCATTTGCTTCTAAGCGATATTGGCTGTGTGTGTGTGAGAGTTTAATTAGAATAGTACGAGGCAGGCCAGGCACAAATGATGTGTGAATGTGTGCTTGTGACAGAGGGAGTGAGGGATTGAAGGTTGTGTTTGTGTGTATGTTGGTGTTTGTGGGGTTCTTAACAGGATTTGCTGCAGTCAGCGCAGTCCGGCTCATTGGGATAAAGACGCCTAGAGCTTCTTCCTGGCAGCGGAGTACACTCACACTCGCAGTCCAAATCTCACTTGTGTACTCATTCACACACTGTTAGACACACTTATTTTGAAACATTGTCATTTGGGCTAATCCGTCTCTCTCACTAGTTCTCACACACACACACACACACACACACACGTACCCTCACTTTGACAATGTTAATTAATTGTACTCTCTGAATCACACACACTCACGTTCCCACACTCTTTGGCAAGCACATGCTGAAATGTCATTGTGCGTCCAGTTGCTAAGCCTCCCCTGTCCATTTGTAAGTTCAGAGCAGCGTCCTCAGTTGGTCTCCTGTTTTTTCAGATGTCAACACAGCAGCGATTAAAGGCAACACAACCTGACAGCAGCAGGTTCAGATTGGCCTCATCTCTGAGTAAACACAAGGGGATTTGTAATAAGGAGTAATTGTCCATGGTCAGCTGCTGAGACAGGCCTCCAGATTCATGTTATATCAAATTATGCCCATTACTTTCCCCTTCCTGCTCTTTGTACCTTTGTTTAGACCACTAACATCACAGCTTGGAATTGTTTTCAGTTCACAAAAGAAATTGACTGATTATTTATGTATGTATATGAGCGACCGATTAGTCTATATGGGGTGAGACGGTGAGTGCTACACTATCCCACATATCTCTCGGTAGCTTTGCACTACATTTCCTGGCCGTATTTCTGATTTTTATTAAATGATGCATTTCTTCTGATTACATGGCATGGAATCATGAAGTTTGATGATTTAAATCTGAAGCCAGCAAGTAATTCCTGCAGGCTTTAGCTACTCCGTTACACAGCACTTTCACATCCAGACTGTGGAATTCAGACTGAAGTGTACCTTTTTAATGTTATTTTTTTTCCCAAATTCTGTGTCATAACCAATTTTAGACTAGTGTTTTGAGAGTCTCTTTGTTCAGTTCGGCTCTGCCACTGCAGTAATGGTGGTGGGGCTTGAGAGCGCAACAAATACATCAGCCACCTCACTTGTCTATAGTATGACATAAACTTAAATTGCATTTTTCTGTGTTTCCAATTGTGGTCCTGTAGGGGGATTGTGGCAAGCATCCTGGTGTTCCTCTGTTTCGGAGTGACACAAGCCAAAGATGGACCCTTCACCAGACCACATCCAGGTAAGAATAGCACTTTCATCACAAACTATCTGAAGTTTCCTAAACCTGCTTTCCCCAGTTTTATGGCAACATTTAAATCTGCTTTGTGCCATGTATCTCAGTCAAAGCTACGCTGTCTTTTTCAGTTTTTAAAAGCTACAGATAAGAACATGGTCATACATCATGTGCAATGCCGGTTAAAATTTTGAGGAATTTGAGTAAGTTAAGGTTTTTGCAGAGCTGTTTTATTCCACTTTGAATCGTATCCAGAATATGTCAAAGTGACATTTGTTTTCCCTGTTACAAATTTCAGATAAATGAAATGGTTAAAATGTATCTATTAACAACAAACATAAAAAAGCACTTATTTACAAACTGAGATATTGAAAATATATCTTCCATTACAGTAATTGACAGGAACGTTACACTGTTCATATAGCATGCTATTATCAGGAGAATCCCAGGTATTGACTCTGACTTTCTAATGGCGCATTGATTGTGTCTTCATTCCTATACTGTGTAGAGAGGTAAGAGCACCTGAGAGCAGTCAACACTAATTCAATCAATAAAAACATTTGAGAATTTCATGTTGGCTTCTAATATGAAATAAAGATCCTCTGAGTGCTGGGAATCAATACACAACAGAGGGCTAAATGTAATTGTCAAAATAAAGGAGACATCTGAGTAAATGAATAATTCTGTTGAAAGGAGGTGGTGTGTTTTCCTGGCATGGGTTCGGTCCAATCAGATCCCTTAGAGAACAAATTAAACACCAACTAACAAAGTCCACACTGGGTGAACATCTTCATCTCAGGTTGATGAAGTCTCTACTGGCTTAAAGCGGGAATATCTAAAGGACTCTAGTGCTCAGTGAATAGTTTTAATCATGAAAATGACACATAAACTTCTCCAACACTCCACTACAATTTATTCAAGACACACTGTATCCATGAGATTGAGGCAAATTTACATGCAGTGACTAAACATCAACCATTAAAGATGGCATTATACCATGGCTACAGTGAATTCTTGATTGTGATTGGCCTGCAGGTTTGGATTAATTTCTAGTAACCGAATAGTATAACTGGACACCTCTGATTCAGGTGTTTGTTTCCAGTTCTACTTTAATGTGCTAGTATTTAAACTGTAAGTAAAGACAGCAACAGGGGGCTTGGCTAAATAGCGTGGGCCTTGTGTTAGCTGGTGGGTTTGAGGACCAGCTGCAAGGGAAAGGAGAGAGGAAAAGTGACTAAACAACTTGTCTGGTATTATCCCTTACTCGTACACACCCAGGTTTTCCCACAAACACTGAATTAGAAAGTTGTTTGCGGACTTTATAGGAGTGTGTATTGTTTATAGACCTGTAATGACTACTTTAGATACATCCTGTGCTTCAGGTAAACACAAGTTAAACTGCATGGTCCCTGAATGCAGCAGAAGCACAGTGGCATTTATATCTCTGTGTTAATAGTTGATATGAGTCTGCATTGTTAGTGCTTCTGTGCTTTTTCATTACTTGGAGTTTAAGCTTATTGTTACTTGCTTTTGATAAGAGGATCAGTATCAGTACAATGTATTTAAAGGCTTCATCAGACTATTTAGGCAGTGATATGTTAAATGTTGAACCATTTTTTGGCGTGGCTGAACTATGGCACTGTGTACCGCTGCTACATGCTATAAAGAGATGCTTCTATTTAAGCAGTGCAGTTCTTCAAAGTAGTTTGCTATTTAGGTTTTTAACCGGGCCATTCGTGCAGAAGACTAATCTCGTCTCTCGCACAACATGTTTCCCACTAACTCCAGTGGGAAATGAAGGAAGATAACAGAGTGTGGAGGTCACATGGAGACACAAACTGAATGTTGTTGATTGTTGGAGGCGTGAAGTGGCCGGGCAAGAATTTGGGCTGCTGTTGCTGTGTTACTTGTGCCTTCTTGCCCCCTCCTTTTGTGGATTGGAACACAAGGGGTTTTTGTTTGTGTGTGTGTGTGTGTGTGTATTGAGTGTCATACTCCCTGACCTGTTAAGCAGGCTAAGTAGGTTCAGTTGTTGTTCACCTTCTTGCAGATCAGCTGAAACTCCACAGGTTTATAAGATTTATTATATTAAGATTTACAACCTGCAACTCACTGGCTGGCAATGTCACAGCAAACTGAGTTTATACACATCAATTCACAAGAAATTACAATAACAGGAACAGTTTAATTTAACCCCTTTTACAAGGTGCTGCTTTGATAGCTTTTAGGCTTTTATCACAACCACTATTAGTCCTTCCACGTGACTTAAAAAAAATCTACTTATGAAACTGAACTTTAATGGAAACCAGATTATCTTTTGTAATAGAAAAAACACTATAATTGTGATATTAAAATCACCACATCTCAGAATCAGGATTTGAATACCCGCACCCCTTGCAGTTCATCGTGTCCAGTTTTGTTTTGCGTAAATGTCAAAGGCACTTTTATTCATTCAGCCTTTTATTCATTGTTGGTCTTAATGTCAAAATCAGGTCAGGAACGTGACATAACCTAGCATTAAAATTCTTCATGGAGTGTTGAATGAAAAATGCTTGTAACTGAAGGAAGCAGTACAGAAATGGTGTAGTTAAAATTGTCAGTGAGGTCTGTGTGACTGAAAGACACAAACTAAAGCATCACTATGATTCTATCCGGGCTGTTTAACATGTATGTACAATATTGTCAATCTTCAACCCTTTAAACAACAGAGAAGCTAAAACTGAAGTCATATTACCTCCCAGATGTCATCCAACATGTTTTCCTTTTATGTTTTGGTAGTGAAACACTGATGTCCAGTGTAACCTGTTGCTGCAACTCTCACCATCACTTTCTCTCTCTCTCTCTTTTTTTTCCTCTGTAGCTTACTGGCGGTTCTGGCTTTGTGTCACTGTCGTCTACGAGCTGTTCCTCATCTTCATCCTGTTCCAGGTTGGTGGGCTGAAAGACTCACATGAAAACATTCATTGCCAAAGGGAAATCCAAATAGCAATCACATGCACACATAAAGTATGTCAGTTACACTGCATGCTTGTCTTTCTCGGGTGTTTTGCTGGTCCGTTTTGGTCTCCGCCCAAAGAATAAGGCAGCAGAACTCCTTCTCTGACCAAACTGTCAATTTTCTGGACATTCACGTTGACCTTTGGTTTAAATCTTGGAGTGTGTAGTGTCCACAAACCAAAGCAAAGTAGCTACATTTTGAAAAACCATGTGGTGGAGTACATTAAGACATCTTAAAACTAGGCCTAAACACTGGCCAAAATATAGGATTTTGTTGTTTGAATTCTGCTAATCGCTGTTACTTTTCCTGCTGTGGTCCTCTTACATCTTGAACCCTGGAAACCTCTTTGCGCTCCCCCAGTTTAATTAAAATGTCTTATCACTGAGCCAGACCCTGTAAAATAGCAATACTTTACAGCTGGCAAACTGTATCTTAATCCCGCCTGGACAGTGTTAAAACAGTGTTTATATATAATACTTAAGCAACCTGCCTTTTTTACACATGCAATTAAATAAAAATTGTAGCTTGGTGATAGCCTCCATTTAAAAACTGTAATGTGCCACAAAGATGTACAATTAATTTAAAATGTCAGTTTTCTATAATAATCAGTGATGGAAAGTCAAATTGCAACATACACCTTTTGGATTCAGTATAGCTCTGTGTCATCGTAAAAGCTCCTTTTTCAGGGAGAATAAGTGCTCATAGTTTCTGTTCTTCTCCTCTAACTTCTTATTATCCAGACGGTGCATGATGGCCGACAGTTCATGAAGTACATTGACCCCAAGCTAGGGGTACCCCTCCCTGAGCGAGACTATGGAGGAAACTGCCTCATGTATGACCCAGGCAACACCACCGACCCCTTCCACAACATATGGGTGAGACTATTTTATTTTATGACACCCATACATCTGTTTTTGTTTTTTTTCCCCAGTTATGCAAGGTTGTATGACTGGTTTCATTGTGGCAACAGCTATGTCATTCAACTTTTGAATATGCAATACCATGCTCAGAGTATAGAAAACTGTCCGGTAAGTCACAGACCACCTTCCAAAAAGTGACTCTTCTGACTTGACCTGTTATTTATATAATGGGGGAGGCAGTCTGCTGCTGCCACCATGACCTAGACCCCATATCTACTGTTGGCCTGGTTTCATTCTCTCAGAGTGGGTCAAACCACCACATCTTCCACTAAATTACAGCCAATCTATGTGAAATAACCTTTTTAAAATGCCAAATTCTGACCAGATATTTAGAAATTAATTTTATTTAAAATAAAACAGGTGCCACATAATGCTAAAGAAGGAAGGCAGGAAGAACTGAATACAATGCTATGTGGTTGAACTATGCTGTTAAAAAACACACAGTAGAGAACTGGTTTTGGATGTGTTTTATTTCTGTGCTTTATGATGCTCAGCCAAGTTTTGTCCTGTGTAGTGACCCAGAACTCACTGTGCTCATTTCTGGTTGGTACCAATGTGAACTAGATGTGGTACTTTATTAGAACATTAAGAGTTGTAGTAATGATTATCTTCATTATTGATTAATCTGCCGAGTGTTTGTTCTTGTTAAATGAACACATTTGGTTTGTCTCTACAGGACAAGATGGATGGCTTTGTTCCAGCTCACTTCCTGGGATGGTATATCAAGGTAGGTATGGAATGGGCTAAACATGACTAAACACTATACACCTGTGTGCACTAATTGACTGGCTTTAACTGTACTGTTACTGTCCAATGATGGTTTAAAGAACGAACTGTTCATCTGACCAATCTAAACAAAATAATTGTCAATTGCTGCGTCATGAAAGCAAGTTGAGCACGTGAAATAAAAATTGTAAAGCCTATTTGCAGCAGTCAGTCCTGTTGGCATGCTGGGAATAAATGTAACAATTTCTTAGCCAATGATCACAGATAATGCACATTTAAATATATTGAAGAGCAAGAGATTTTCGTAAAGCTGACTCATTAAATTGCAAGCACCCAAATCATTAGGTACAAACTCATATGCTATTAAAATATTGGGATAGATATTTACAATTAAGGGACTTTTATGACAGAGAAATAAAGCACAATGTGAATTTAGATTAAAATGGAATAATTAGAACCATAATTGGAGTGTACAATTCAAAGAAATATAGAATAATAACTATACTATACCAGCATCTAATGGAAAGAAGAGGAAACACAACATCATATGTAAAAATGAAATGGGAAAAAGAACTAGGTGTGAATATTAGCCATGTTGGAGACAATGTGGGGCAACAAATGTGGAGCATTCCCATGTATTTTGGCTTTGTCCTAATATTGTACAGTTTTGGGTCAGTGTTCATATGGCCATTACCAAAATTCTGGGCTATGATATACCTAGGTCATGTATGGTACTGTACTTTGGTAATGTGATGGGAGATACTGTGTTAAGGGAAGACAGATATTTACTGAAAATCTTGTTGGCGACCTGTAAAAAGGCTATCACGAAGAGATGGTACAAGGCAGATCCGCCAACACTAGATGAATGGTTAAAAATTGTGAATGGAATGTATGATATGGAACTGTTAACTCATAAGATAAGAGCACAAGAGAACGATGTCAAGGGAAATGGGAGAAATGGAAAATGTTTACATGTCAATGACAAGAGATTCAATTCAGTTTCAATTCAGTTTTATTTATATAGCGCCATATCATAAAAACGTTATCTCAGGGCACTTTGAATCATTGAAAATACCAGAAATTAATGGACTTTGCAGAGAGGAGTGCAGATGAGTCTTTTTTTTTTTTTTTTTTACTGTAATCGTCTGACAACCAGGGTCTTCAGCCTGCTGTTGTATGAAACAGACTGACAGCACCAGCATGCTCTGTTGCATTTGCAGCAGTGAAAAATGTTAAGCTGCTGCTTTCTATGGTATCTTGCTGACCTCCTCCCACTCACCTTCCCCTTTTGCTCTCTTTTCCTCCTCAGACTCTGATGATTCGGGATTGGTGGATGTGCATGATAATCAGTGTCATGTTTGAGTTCCTGGAATACAGCCTGGAGCACCAGTTACCTAACTTCTCAGAGTGCTGGTGGGACCATGTACGTACACATATTACTGCTCTTCTCCTTTGTTTACATGAGAATCAACAGGTAATGCCCTCAAGACAAATTAGATTTCAAAAACGTTACATTTTAAAGGGATAATGAAATGTTTAAACATGAAGTTGACAAAGGGTCATACTAATAATAATGTGAAGATAATGAGAAAGAAAAGCAAAAGGTCAGTAGATTAAGAAAACACTTCTTTGCATACCATTTTTGAGAAACATCAAAATTAAACATGCGGCACAACTTTTCTCCAGTGCACCATCCTTTGTTCACCAAGCGTTGTCAGCTATCATGACTCCAGCTGACGAAGAGTTTTTTATTTTTATTTTGATAGACTTGCATTTGAGTTCACACTGGTCTACACTCACTGTTGTGCGTTCCCAAAGTTAGAAATTGACATATTAGGGACACCAAATTGTACACAACATCAAGACACCTGCGTTCCATGCACTGATAGTGTACTCAACTAAAGAACTGAAATAACTAAATAGAATTTGGCATGTTCTCAGAATGATGTTAGATATGAATATGCTGTGCAGTGAACAAACACCTTCATTACATGTGACTCCAGGTGTGTTTGGTCATGACCTGCAGTTGAACAGACTTATACAAAATGTAGTTTAACTGTAGAAGTAAACAACAACAACAAAAAAAACATGGTTGCATGATATTGGCTAACCAGCCTGCTCACACTGTGACAGTTGCTAACCTACAATTTGTGCTCATAAGCAGGTGCAACTCAGTCTTGTTTTTTCACGAGCTGTTCAGCAGGTCAGATTGGTAAACTCTTCACCATGTGCTGTATTTACTCAAGCTGGCAGAGGTCACTGTACTTCTGAGCTCTGCAGTGCAGTGCCAGGTATAAGTTCAATGTGGAGCACTGTCTTACATGACGAGTTCTGAAAGCATTGTGATTTTGTAATATCCTGGTATCTGATGCCAGCTGCTGCAGTATTAAAGCTGTTTCATTTTTGCTATTGAGAATTATGATAGTAAGTGGTCATAAGTGGTCATTTGTTTGTATGATAAGAACCTTATACTAGTGGGGAAACTAGGCGGTCTAAGCAACACAAGTGATAGCAGGGAAAGTCAAGTAAACACCATTAGACAGCAGTTAAGCAACATAATAGAACAAATAGTGTGTGTGTGTGGGGGGGGTATTATATAAGGATAAACTGTTGACTGTAAAAACATTAAGTAGGACGTGTTAATAGGAAGTAACGGCAGTTATTTAAATTGTGACACAAACAACTGCTTATTTACAGTAAATATGGATTACAGTACAAGTTTATTCATAACAGAATGTGAACATCTACTATATAATATATCCTAGCTAGAGAAACTATACTGAAAACAAAAGGTTATGGTGCCTCAGAGGATGTACATTAAAAATAAGGTCCGGCACACACACATTGATGTTTTCATTTCATTCTGCCTGACAAATGTTTTGTCAGGTTTAAGGTATGAGGAGCTATGCCAGGATGTTAAAGTGTGGGTTTTCCTCGCCCCATAGCTTGCAACAAAACTAATAGGAGAGTCAGGGAGCTGTCAGTCAAGTACAGTCTGTACACACCCACACAGTCCTAAGAAAAGGTCTAATCTAACAAACTGGTTGTGTAGGAGTGTTACTTTACCTTTTTTTTTTACCCTTTGATAAAATTATAATGTTTATCTCTCTCTCTAGTGGATCATGGATGTGTTGGTGTGTAACGGTCTGGGGATCTACTGTGGCATGAAGACCCTGGCCTGGTTGTCAATGAAGCCCTACCAGTGGCAGGGCCTGTGGAACATTCCTACATACAAGTACGATGTATCACACTAAACACCGAAAACAACTGCCTTTCTAAAGCAGGGTTTGGTTTATTAAAAAAAAACAAGTGATTTAGCCATCAAATCAGGACTCTACTCTTATAGAATTAAAATCACAAAATTTTAACAAATTATCAAACGCTTTTTAAAATGCATTTCTTTAACTTCTCCACACTTATTGTCTCTATTGTGTGACAGATATAAGGTATAATGTTCACGTTTAAAAAAAATACTAACTAGTTTTGTACATGACTTCTTTGTGCCTTGAAATAACCTGGATTGGGGTGGGTGGGGGTGGTATTTCCCCTTTAATTACATCACCAGTATAGTAATTACAGCAATATAAATATATGTATTTCTTACTGTATCTCTGCGGTGTCTCTCCCAGGGGGAAGATAAAACGCATAGCATTCCAGTTCACACCATACAGTTGGGCGAAGTTTGAGTGGAAACCTGCTTCAACAGTTCGCCGCTGGCTTGCTGTGTTAGGCATCATCTTTATGGTAAGAAATATCCTGTTTTTTATTGGCATGAAAATGTTAACCTAAATGTTTTCTGCCATGAAAACAACCAAGAATACACACTGAGAGGTTAAGGAACTGATTGCAAAAACTGTCACCGCCACACCATTCCTGTCCCCAAACCTGTTCCCTTTTTTATTCTCCAGTTTTGCCTCACTGCCATAACTTCTGACAGCGAAATTAGTCTTTAAGTATAGCTCTCAAACACCAAATTGATTGACAGGAAATTAATCAATGAAAATCAAGATAACTGCTGTTTTTCTATATTTCTTATCATTGTAACGTGATTATATTTGTGATTGTTGGTTATATAATAGGCTTGTATCGTATAAGCTATACAGTATAGGCTTATTATAGGTCCTATTCTGTTATCTTCAATTTATCATATTCTCAGTGCCCCTAAATTAAGATGTGTTATTTCATCTACTCCCTTCCCAGTTCCTCCTGGCGGAGCTGAACACCTTCTACCTGAAGTTTGTCTTGTGGATGCCTCCCGAACACTACCTGGTGCTGCTCCGCCTGGTCTTCTTTGTCAACGTGGGAGGCGTCGCCATGAGGGAGATCTACGACTTCATGGATGACCCGTGAGTGGCAGCAACATGAAGGTGGCTGGTGGGGGTGGAGGGGTGCAGGGGTTGGTTGGGTTCATAGGTTGATTACATGTACGAGTAGAGCGAGTAACACCATACAGTGTCTGGAACACTGATTCATAACAGAGACTGTTGTTGCGTTAGGAACTTTCTGGCATTCAGTTTTCATGAGTGCACCACTTGGCCGTAATGTGCTATAGCTGTTATTAAAGTCTTTTTGTGTTACGGTATTTAAATAGTGTTTGCTGCCAACTTTTCTAAATGTCTCAAAGGATAGTGATGCTACATTCCCAAGCAGAAAGAATGAACAATAAGTAATACTGCAGTGAGGAGATAAATTAATCTGTTAAGGAACAATGAACTGTCAAAAACATGTTCTAAGAGTGTAGATAATTCTCAAAGTGTTGTTAGACATCCTGTAAAGGGGCATCTCGCTAACAATTACTGTATATGGGTGTCCAGTCTGTGCTGGTTGTCTCTGTAGGCCATTAAAACTCATATATCTAGTTCAGTGCTAAGAGAAAACCTGTACCACGAAGCTTACATATACCAGTATGCACTGTATGTGAGGCTGTTGTTGGCGAACCCTCAGAGCAGCTCAGGGAGTGAGTGTATTTACCTGACTGATAGTGTAAGCTTCTTATCACATCTGCCTACGGAAAGCAAGCATTTCTGCTTGTCTGACAAATATGCAAACACTATTGCGTTGCCTTTAACAATTGGCAACACTTTTTACAGATGAGAGGGGCAGGCCAAATGATTTTGGTCATTTTCTTAAGTTCCCCTCACTAGCATGCCATCTGTGGCATTATTCCTAACAGAATCCAATAAAAACAGTCCATTGCAACTTACTATAGCTTAGTGACTTGGTTTCAGTCAGCAATGGAGGGAAACTGGGGGTGCAAATATTACCACTCAGCTCTACATTACGTTTTGGCTCCCAGCAGCTTTGTCTTAATGTATGGGTATAACTGGTGCTGCTTTCAGGGAACTTACAGATTAGCTGTCTTTTTTTTTTTCTTTTTTTTTAATGTATTTAGAGTATTGTGTTGAAATCTTTTAATGCAGCTGTATGAATCACACTGATGTTGAGTACTACTATGATATAAGATATTTTGGTATTGCCCACGTCACAAGCTATAACGTAATTCTATATTACTTTTCCATAACAACACCTTTTGTCATTTTCCCATCAGGAAGTTCCACAAGAAGCTTGGCCAGCAGGCGTGGCTGGTGGCAGCAATCACAGTGACTGAGTTCCTCATAGTGGTCAAGTACGACCCCAACACCATCATGCTGCCCATCCCCTTCTTCATCATGCAGTGCTGGTTTTTAGGAATCCTCCTCATCTTTACTTGGACCCTGTGGCGGTTCTTCATCCGGTAAGAAGTGGGCTGGGAGTAAATGCGGTTGGGCTGGGAATTAAGACAAAATTGGTCACAAAGCTACTTTAAAGACGTTGGACATGGATGCCTAAGAGAAATTATAAAATCCTGTGCGCATTCAGGTGAAGAAATTATTTACGATTAAGCACATCATGAAAATGGTCTGCAACTATAAAATTAAATTATCAGATTTAGTTTTCAGCTGATGATTTGTCAGTGCAGTGTGCACAAGTGTGTTTGTTCTTTGATTGGGGCAAAAGAACAGGAGGACAGACAAAAGAAGAGGTGAGTGAGCTAAAAATGTAAAATTTTTAAAGGAACCTTTTAACACTAAAGATTCAAATACAGGAAGAGTATAACAATTCGTTCAATAACACAATATAATCAACAGTATTCCATGAGTGTGTTATGTGCGTGTGATCCCATCCAATGAGACTTCTTATCAATAGGCCCTGTATTTGATTTTCTTTTTCCTCATGATCTCATGCAGCAATATATTTTAGGTTATTTTTGGTTTGATTCACCTTCTGTTGAGTAGTGTTCCTGTTAAGTGTAGCCACCCCCAGCATGTTAAGCTTCTCGTCTGTTTTCTCCCCTTCCCTGCCTCCCCCATCCACCCCTCCTCCCCTTTCTCCGTCCCTCCTTCCCAACTCCTTTCTGCTCATGCTCAGCAGTAATGCAGTAATGTCCATGTCCAGTGAGGTAGGTATAGGAGAGAGGCGCTTTGCCTAGTCCACTCCCTCCTATCAGCAGTGTTGTATTTAGTTTTATTTCGTCTCTAATACATCACTGTGTGGATCCATAATTATATTCAGAAGATCTTTGGGATCCTCTAGACAACACAGATATTAGTCCACATGGATCCTCCTCCCGCATGGCACGTTTTTTGCTGTGGTGAATTTTATCATCTTCATTTTTAGCACTTCACATCATTTTTATTCTCAGTGGCAGTCAGTTAAGTGATATAGAAGACAGCCAGCTTGTGCCACTTGTGACTGTAGACATGATAAAACCCAGAGCAAACATTTGTGCACACACACACACACACACACACACACACACACACACACACACACACACACACACACACTATGTGCCAGTCAGCATGCCTGGCTCCTGCGACTGAACTGCCCATCATCGGATGAGAGCCAATCAGATCAGCTTTACCACTTCTCATAGAGCACCTCCTCCATCATTCAGTACAGTGCATCAAGCACACCAGACACTAAAGCATGCCATTTTATAGTGACTCAGACCTGGGTGAAACTGTATTTGCAAATAGTTTTAATCGTTTGTTTTAGCTTTCTTTGGTTACAAATAGGTTAGCGTTGCCCCAGAAGATAAGCATTTTGACCATCATTATGTTTTTTTTATTTTTGGAAAAGGTATATACATATACAGTATATCCTTGAAATGCACTGAAAGCGCCTCATTTGACACGTGTCAATTGGTGCTCCTATGGCGCACTGCAGGCATCAGATTTGAAATGCAAACGCCACATAAGTGTTTTAGGAAAAGGTCACTATTTTATGAAGGTATTATTGGAGCAACATCTGAGCACATGTGGCAGTGGAATTTGTGGTTGGCTACAGGGCTACAAGTACACAAATCACTTTTGCTCCACATTTCACTGAGCTATGTGGCGCAAAAGCAAGAGCGTGTGGAACTTGTCATTTGTGAGTGACAAAACAGCATTTGAGACTCGTAACGGCAGATTCAAGCAGTTGTAGTTATTGACTTGTTTTTGTGACAGAAATATATCCAAGAAAAATAATATATATTGGTGAGAAAATATTCTACAGGTGTGCAACTCTCATTGCATGAATTCACATACTGATTTGCAGATGTGCAAATTTTGTTCACGACTTTTTGATACGGGTGTGTGAATGTGTTTTGCACCATGTTTACTGCAGCAACTGTAGCAAAAGTGTGAGCGTATGAGTTTCTTAATTTGTGATTCGTAGCATAGGATTTGTGCACCTACAATGAAGAATTTGAGAAGGTGTAACTGCTGTGTTGTTTGTGGGAGAGAAAAAGAAATTCCACAGGTTTGGTACGTTGTGAAGCATTTTTTTTTGGTGACTTCAAATTTACACATCTGTGACTATTTTCTGTAACTACAGATTCCACTGTCACAGGTGCTCAGTTGTTTTGCTCCAATAATACCTTCATACTATTTAAGCAAACATTTTGGATATTACAGATACCCCCCCCCCATTGATTTTCTATACATTTCTATTTGAGTAACGTTGAAATGTGAAATGCCAACACCACAGAACCATCAGTATTTTGGGAAAAGGTCGGTGCTGTGGCTGCAGAAAACACAGCTTTGGTCGCTAGGTCCTCATTTGATGCTCCATAATCGAAACAAGGTCGGAGTAGGCGCGCCAAGGCATTTTGACACACCTGATAGCGCTTTTGGTGCATGTCAGGTGTACTTATGCTGTACAAAACGCACACATCAGATGCTTTCAGTGTGTTTGGGCCTTTAGTCTCGCTGATCTAAGCTGCTGCCCAACTCTTCTGCTGCTCCAAACAGCTCAAAACAAACAGAGATGACTATTATAATTATAATTATCTGCAAATACTATTTGACCCAGTTGTACAGGTTCAGGTGTGTCATGTCCCTCTCCCTCGTGTAATAACACTGCATTAGAATCAGCAGACCAAGGTGAGTATTGTTGGGATGTTTCACTTGGCTTTCACTTTAGCTCAGAAATGGACAGAAAACCTCAGAAACACATTTCATTGTATCTGTTTAAAGAGTCCCTCTGCGAGAAAACACATTGAGCAATAAAAGCAGGTGGAACAGTAACGAGCTTGGAAGCTCTTGGGAGCTGATTTTCTATTAAGAGTGTGTCTACTTTCCTTCAATCTCCTCACAGTGACATCACACTACGTTACAAAGAGACCCGTCAACGCAAACACGAAGTCCCCACGGAGCGGGACCGTCCTCTGGGCAACGGCAGCACAGCCACCCCGTCCGGGAGGAGCAAACTGAACGGCAGCTCCGAGACGCTGCGGCTGAGGAAGTCCTGAGGGGGGCGGGGACGCGAGTTGGTCAGCAGCAGCTGAAGAGGAAAGGACAAAGTTTCATGGGGAAAAATTTTGACAAATGAAGGAGAATCGTGACACAAAGAGACATGTAAAGGCAAACAGATGGACACATGTACGTGCTGTGTAGACTATTTTTGTGCCTCCATGAACTAAGTAGTCATTTAGCAGAGGCAGGGGAAGGGTGGAAGGGGCGATTTTCATTCGGTGCATTGTCTAGTTATTGTCTTACTACAGGGATTTACCTCATTCTATTTTTTTAGAACATTTGGGGAATTATACACAGGGCAAGATACTTTTTTGTGTTATTTATACATTACTTTGGATGTTGGGGGGATGAGGAGAAAAAAGAAAATCAAAGAGAGGTATAGTAGCGGAAGGAGAGGATATAGGCGACCAGGGACGTAGATAGACTCTTGACCAATAATCGACAGCAGTTTCCATTTTCTCAGCTGCACTTTGAAACATGTCCGCCACTGTAAATATGCTTTGCTCTGTGTTGTGCAGTCGCATCAGTGCAGATGAGAAAAAGGAGAGTATTTGGAGCTGTGACAGGTTTCTGTAGGTGTAAGTAACTTAAGTATCAACGTGGGATTTTGGCCACAAGCAGCAATTAAAATGGAGCTTGGTTAATAATGACACATTTCTGTTACATTTCTGTTTTGGGTCTATTGATTCCCATGCATTTTTGACAGTGCAATTTAGAGTACTCTTTTCTTAGGTTTGGTCCCATTCTCCTGACACATCGTTTACATGTGGGAGACGATATCAGCTTTTAATTTACAGTTCAGGGTTGTCATTCCTGGAAGCACTGAGACCTCAAGGTCCTTGTAACTACTGGGGATCCTCCCTCAGGCTGACACAGAGAGGAGAAACTAGCCAAGGCCTTTCTCTCCTCTCAGGCTTTGTTCTTGAAAAGAACGTCAAGTTAGTAAAGAAAAAAAACATCAAGGTGTACCATATTCTAGGTATTTAACTGGTGATATTATACATGATATACTGGATATAGTTGGGTGTTTTTTGTAGATGTTTTGCTATCACTATTGCTATTTCTTTAGGGTAAATCGATTAAGAATACTAGATTGTACTCAAGCTCCTTTTTGTGAAATGTGCAGCACTCTAATGAACACATCCATGACAATCACACTGACAGAGAGCTGCACTCCCTTCTGATGGGGACATGTCGGCTCACATAGTAGCTCACATACAATGGCAGAGGTCAGGATGTTCCTCCACTGTAACACGACTGCAAATAAGGCTGGGCTCAAGTGATGGCTCATTCAGTCACATCAGAACTTATTTAATATCTCATTCTTTTAATGCCAAATGATTTTTTAATTTAACTCTTAAAATGCCATGTTCTGTGGTGTCTGCATTAGCTGGAACAAAATGAAAAACAACCTTGTCTTAAGAGGAGGGAAATGAAGGTTTAGGTTTAGTTGTGTTTTGGTTTGGGAAGAGAACCAACCTTTCCAGCTCTGTGGGGGTTACCATATTGCACATGCAACAAGCCAAAGCCATAAATGCCACTCAGACCTGCTCAAACAGCTATTAAACCTCATTTAGGTTCCTTTTCATTTCAACTAAAGCCCGGAGTCCCAAAGCCACCGGGATCAGTCGTGTCAGCATCCAATTTATCTTACAAAAGGAAATTGACACCTGGAGGTCAGACCATTGAAACCAAATTTACTTGGGCAATAAAGGTGTGACACAAGCTGGAGACCTGAACTCCCTTATTTCTGTAACATTGAATGTCTCTCAGTCTGAATATGTGGAATCATCTCAGTAGCTTTTGATTTCCTTGTCAGTTACAAATTAAATTTAGATCAAATGTAGAGCTGTAAAGATTAGTATATGAATCGATTAGTCAACAGCATATTAATCAGCAACCACTTTGATGATCGATTCATCGTTTCAGTGATTTTTTTTTTTTTTTTTTTTCCCCAAGCAAAAAAAACATTCTCGGGCAGAAGATTCTCCAATGTGAGAATGTGCTGCTTTTCTTTGTCTTATGTGATGGTAAACTCAACAACTTCAGTTTTGGGACTGTTGGGCAGACAAAATAAGGAATTTGAAGACAACCAGTTATAAAGTATTATACTTATAATGGCCAATTTCCACATTTGTTTACACCTTCTAAGAAAATAATAGATTAATCGATAAAGAAAATAATCGTTAGTTGCAGCCGTAGTTAGATGTTCTGAACTTTTCATAATGATACACAAAAAAGCTTTACATTGAAAAAATGTAATAAACTAGGTCAAACTGAAAATAACACTCTTGCTGTGCAGTCTGGTTGGATATTTGCTGTTCCGAGAAAGCTTTCATTTTTGTCCTGTTAGGGTGTCGTAGCTGTCAGAAAGTCAGTTGTAAATTTCTGTGTTCCTCATTGTGTCCCAGTGGCTACATACTACATAGTTGACAACAAAGTAGACGACATCTGTGAATCTAGCTCCAGAATTTCCTGTTGTAAACTAGGCTGATGTTTAATGACACTATAGTAATTTTTCTCGTGAGTGTAATCCAGCAGAATCTGCTGCTCAAATGAGAGGGTCTGGTCATCACCTATCAGTTTATTATGCCATAAACACTAAACTGAAGTCTGTCATTTCTGCAAGGCCCATTCTCATGCTCATCCAGGCTGTAACTGTTCTGCAACTTTGGACCCTCTTTTTTTGAATACAGAGATTACTGTGCAAATTTAGAAACCCTAAAAACAATGTTTAGCCGATATGTACTTGTTATCCTGTGCTGTGCTAATTCAGTCGCTTTCTTAAATGAATGCTTTTTAGACAGGGGGCTGGAGATTCACTGTGTACCTGTGTCCATGCCTCGGATTGGTCGAAGTGCTTTCGTTTGAAATCACTGAAGACTTAAACCAACCCATGTCACGAATTTGCACATCAGCTCTGAAATCACAAAATGGTGAGTTTGGAAACTGAACTCATAAAAAAGGACCTTCAGCGTAGTTTAACTTGCAGCCACATGGGGGCAGTAGATGTTCTCTTACGGTCTCTGCCCTGTGTTCTTGTCTCAATGATCATTCACAACTTGCTGTAAAAGCCATTTTAAACATGGCTTGTGTAAATGTGAACATGTTAAAGATCATACAAACTGAAATATGCTGCTGCACCACATCATTTTATAATGTTTTCAATAAAATCAACTGAAAACCTGAATTTCATCTGCTTGATTTTTAACAAATCCCATCACAGAGGCAAGTATAAGTTTAAATTGTAAAGTACTTTTGAACAGCGTTTCATCTATTGGTTATGTGATAGGACAATGATACTCTAGGTCTGCAATGAATCCTTTGAACTGACTCCATACAGACAAAGGCTCTGTTTGCAGACGCTGTATCCATGCTGGGTGAGTTGGTTGGTTCTGTCACCACACAGGCAAATGTTCCACTGATAAGACAAACAGGTTGGACATCAAGCAAATGAGATTGTCATGAAACCCTGGAACTGTGCACTCCACTTTGAAGTGCAGATACTTTGGCTTTTTTTCGTACACATATTTGCTAAATAGTATACCAATAGCAATAATCAGAGAAAAGGTATGCTAAAATCACTTTAATTTATTTTGGAGCTTTTACCTTCCTTGTCATTGGGTGGGCTACTGGCTTAGGTGGTTCAATCCCCAGCGCCACCTGCCTGTGTTATAGTGGCCTTAACTGAGACACTAAACCACACATTGCTCCCAATGAGTAGGTTGCCTTCAATGGTGTTTGTGTGCACGGGTGACTGTGAGACATTATAAAGTGTTTTGTGGGTTGGTGATGTTTTATTTTACAGGTCTGTAAATTTATCATAAGTTCCTATTAAGTTCAATGTTAGGCATATGCTTGAATTTGAATATACTCCTTGTATATGCTTGATTTTCAACATAATCTGGTGTTTCATCTACACAGTCACTCACCCAAATCGTTTAATATTTGAAATGAAATGATCCCGTCACCATATTTGTCTCCTGGCATTTATAGTAACAATTTAGCTAGTATATGATGATAAAGGCTTTGAGAGTCTGGCAATGTTTGGTTTAGGTACCTTGAAAGTGCTTGAATCTTAAAAAAAAGCTCAAATTTGTGTTGAACAGTTTGATTTTGGCTGGAATTGGTTTGTGTCTAGTGGTGGCTTAATAATTTGCCTACATATAGTGTTAATTTCCCCTTTCTACACATAGCTCTACACTAACCTCCCTCATAGTGCAGTCTAGCCCCACATTTTGTTTGTTCATTTATTGTTGATGACTCCATTACTGCCATCTAGTTGAATAGAGGCAAGTCTTCTAAAATAAAATGTCTGGCTCCAGTTTATTTTGGGTCTTGTGTATCGAGTATAAATATTTACTTAGGTTTAAAAGGAGCAGTTCTTTCTGGAAATCAACAGTTTTTAAATTCAGCACAACTAACTAAACCAACAGTCTCAGAACTTTCTATTTTCCCTAATTAGTACCAGATTACATAGTTATTTTCAGGAAAATTTCAAGATTACAGGAAATAACATCCCTATGAAAAGTGTCTTTTTATGAATAGAAGATTGGGTAGATGTTTTGTCATTCTTCTAGTGTCTGACACATGAAATGAGCGGTTTAATTTAGTTAATGTATCCAATGAGGAACCCATTCAATTCATGATTTGAGCAATAAAGTCTCACTTCTCCTTTATTGCAGTTTCATTCATCCTTCAGATTTTCTTACCACAAATCCCTTTGCAAAACATATACATTTGATTAGAATAAACTTGCATAGCTCAGTAAACTGCAATAAACCCTAGGAAGAGGGGTTTATTATGATATAAATACTGTAGTTCTCGCACATCTCTGCTTATAGTGCATTCATCAGTACAGTTTTTAAAAAAAAAACTCTTTCTGGACTCCCTGAAGCAGCTGGAGTGTATTTAAAAATCACCCCTAAAAGCATTACAACAGACACAAAGCAGTGTATTGAATAAACTGAGCTTCGAGCGTAAAATGCATAGTGAAGTACAAGGGGGAGTACAAGGAATCATGTCAATCAAAATACAAGAATAGAACATCTGTGCTCTAGAAAAAAAGACTTGAATATTATTTATGCCTGAGATCTTCCTCTGAAAATGTACCACGGCCGCTTTGGTTTAAGGTCAAAGAGATCAGCCTTGCAAGCTGGATGTTATTTGGTGATTTTAGGGTAAAAAGGCACAACCACGAATGTTCTCAAAATCAAGGTGGAATCGGATCTAAAATGTGCAAAATAGTGTCAATGTGCTCAGTCTCATCCAACACATTGACAGGGGTGATTAGATCTCTCAATCAAAGCTAAGAAACACAATAATAGATCTATTTGCAAAGAATATGAAAACTGGTACTAAAAAGACACATTTCATAATGCACCAGTAACTAAAGGATTTGTTTTTCAGTAATTACCAGGTACTGGTTAGCGACGAGTTTACAATCCAATAGCTGCCTATTTTCAGGGTCAAAAGAAACTTGTTGGGAGTGCCTTGGTAACATTGCTGGTTTGATTCCAGCCAGTGACCTTTGTTGCATGTCACCCCCTCCTCTCTCTCCCCCCGTTTCCTGTCTGACTCACTCACTCAAGCTGTCCAATAAAGGCGAAAAATGACCACAAAAAAAACAAAACGAAAAAATTATCTTTACAAAAAGGTAACTGTTAGAAAAGATTCTGCCGGAAATATATTTTGTCGATAAAAATAGCCTTTGTTCATATTTCTATGATCTGACCAGTTTGAAGCCTTGGCCAGTGTCCAGAATCGCTGGTGGAAACCAGTTGAGTTTGAGTCTCTTGAGACATCGCAGGCAGACGCCGCAGAGCCACAGCAGGTTCAGACTGCCGCACCACAGCGCCAACTGGACCACCGGGTACGTCATCCGAGGGAAGTACATGCTCCAGTGGTTGGTGACATCACTTCCTGTCGGCAGGTGCAGCGTGTAGTCGCTCCAGTGTTTGGAGATGCCGTAGTCGGCAGAAACCGCCCTGCCCCTCTCAGACCACTGGATGTCGCTGTTTGGGTTGCAGTTGTACTCCACCCACTGAGAGGTGAAGTCTCCGAGCTGCGGGGGGTCCCGCAGCTCCACGTCCGTCACTCGAGCGAGCGTCGCTCCCTGCACGGCTGCATGCAGGCCCTCCACCTTCCTCACCTCCTTCACCCACGGCAACGAGTTGTCACAGTCGAGCACCAGGATGAGGCGCGAACAGAAGCTGCCGTTCTTCTCGCTCCACCACTCCAAGATCTGATCCAGACGAAGAGTGTCTCCACCTGACGATGAACACAGAAAGCAGCTGATTGCAGATAACACAGAAACAAACTATGCATGAGGAGATAAGATTCTCAGATAACTAAAAATATCATTAACAGTAAGAAAAGGAAAAGTTTCAAACTGTGACCTCAGAATAATCTTGTAAATCCTTTTAAGGCCTAATGAGCCACTTCTCTCACTCATTATACCGCTTCATCACACCTCACCTACATTTAAACGTTTTTTTATCTTTATTTACTAATTTAATGAAATAGGTGGAAGGTTTTAACTTGTAGAAAATAACTGAAATGTCTTATTTTATAAATTAATTTGTGATTTAAAGGATATATTATTTTGATTATTTTCTCACACCCTTTAATAGATTGGTCATTAGTTTAGGTTTATTTAATTTGTGACCTCTGGTTTAAATACTGTCTAAGACGCCTTTTCCACTGTTTAACAAAATTCTAAGGGAAAAAATGGCATTCATTTGGAGAAATATAAATTAACATTATTGTGATCCTACCACTAAATGCAACAAAACACATTTTTTTTATATGTGTGTGTATATATATATGTATATATATATATACATAACCACAAAAACATATATACACACACACACACACACACATATATATACACATACATACACACACACACACACACATATATACACATACATACATACACACAAACACACATAAATACAGACACATATACACATACACACACATATATACACATACACACACATATATATACACATACACACACATATATATACACATACACACACATATATA
>LKNJ01000925.1:0-117418 GCA_002120245.1 Maccullochella peelii
CAGAGAGAGGCGGAAGGTTTTGCATAGGGTGAACAGATTTTGCCTACCCCAGTTTCAATTATTAAATCAGTTTATGTAATTTAATATCTCTGACACATTGTTGTGTTTCAGGCAAACACATTCAAATGCACATTTGTTACCTCTCATACAGAGATCTCTCTCTCTAACACTCTTACCCAGAAAGAAACTATCACTCCCACTGGCTCTTTACTGAGGGATTATTTTACTTTTCCCAGCTTCTCCACTGTAAAACTAATTTTGCAGACTGCGCTATAATCCATTTTCTTCAAGTCTATCTTAATACAATTCTCACATGCCATGTGTACCTTCACAGGTCGCTGTAATTACTCCTCTCCATACCAGCTTTGAAGCGATTCCCGTGAAGTGCGACTACACTATAACAGTGAAGACCCACTGAACATGACGTAAAATATCGCGCCTATTCATTCTCCATGGAATGTGAATGTGCAAATCACTTTGTGAGGCATTGTGAGATTCCAGGTGATGTGGGAATGCCAAGCGACCAAAAACCTGTATGCATATGAGGGCAAAGTTCACATGGAGGCTCTGCAGCAATTTTACAAAACAGTCACAACAAAAACATGATGCAGTGGTATTACAAGACGTTTAGTCTTCACCTGCTTTGGATACACGTCTGAAGATCATTATTGCAGTTTCTGGAATCCCCCTTTTATACTATTGCAAAAGGCAATGTTGCACAATTTGCAGTGGGTTTTCAAAGAATAAATTAAAAAGTATAAGATAATGTGGATGAGATCCACAGTCCTATTTCTGTGTAAAAATGGATTTATATCACTCATTTATATCACTATTTATGTCACGTGTAGGTGCATTGCTGGTAAACCAAAACCATCTGCATGCAACGGCAGGTGAGACTATGGGTTTTTGTAATTTGGGTGAACCAACATTCAACCAATGATAACTACATCAGTACAAAACAAAAAAATCAACCCACCTTTGCCTGGTGCAATAAGTCAGCTAACAGCTGGCCAGTCAGACCTCTCTTCTTCTTCAAGATTTTCATCAGGCTTGACACAATCCATCAAGGGCATCAAGGAATTCTTCCTTAAAGCTGGAGTGCGGAACTCTTGTCTTTCTGGCAGTGAGAGTAATTACACAAACAATGTCGATGCATGCTTATGACGTATGCCAACAGGGGAGCTCACCCTGATCAAATTTCCACAGTTCCAAGACAATAATCCGTTATTTAGGTAGAGTAAATGTTATAGCCACGTATCCAAAGACCAACCTGTCCAAGAGCAGTAACTCAGCCTCTGCTCTTCTTTCAGCACTCAACGAGGAAAAGCTACACCAATGGTTATCCGTGTTTGTCCTTGATCTTGATAGCTTTCTTTTTCTCTGAATGCTGAGTTTCTTTTTTATCTGGAGCATCAGAAACTCTTCTTGGACGCTTCTTAGGTTTTTCCGCCATACTTCATGCCTATTCTGTTGCGACAGTTGTCTGGCAACGGCTTGAATGTAATGGACGTTCATTTATGTGTATAAGTCCCGCACTCAAGCTTTAAGATTTCTTTTAACAAGCCCTCCAAGTAAACCTGAAAAATACAAGCCAAGTTTTGGTATACAGGCAGAGTCATTTATAATAACAATACAATATACTCATTGAATACGCTATGCGAAGAAAAAAAACACATTTTCAATGGAAAGTCCACCATCACACAAACCTGGTTTTCTGTAAAGAGAGCAGGCCAGCATTGGCCCATCTGGCTAGTGTCAGGGCTATCCTTTACAACCTCTTTTCTTCTAAGGGCAAACATGACATCCATCTCTTTTTTTTAATACGAGAATTATTCGGCTTTGCCTTCAACATTTTATTGACTATGACCTCTCGAGCTGCTTCAAGGCTGGGGCCATCCATTCCCTTTGGAAAATCCGGTAGGTCATTTATTTCCCTTTCCTATGCTTCTTAATATTTTTGTGTGGAGGTTCACTATCAGCATTGTGTTTTCCACATTTACCACCATTAATTGTGACATCAAGCCGTCCCAGCTGGCGCATTTTCGTTCTGTAATTGCCCATTTTGAACTTAAGACTGTTCTTCCATCCATCACAGCCAACTGATGAGCCTGGTTCTTTAATAAACAAGACTGATGTTAAAATTGGCTCTCACTTGGTTTTTGGAAGATTAAGTGGTTGGTTTGTTGACAAAATGATGTTAACGCTAGGGCCTGAAAAACTGAAATGAAATCATTTGGACTGTTAACTTTAGTCAACTGTCGGATTACTCTGTAGCCCTGTGGAAAACAGGAAAACTGAGAAAATGGCGTTTTCTTCAACTGCATGTCACTGCAGATAAGTCCCAGGCTAGTCCAGAGTATTTGTCCAAGCAGAAGGTATCTTGAGTGAAATGCAGAAAACTTCAAATGTAACACTGTGACAACAAGAAAAACTAGTCTTGAGTGAATTAGCCTATTGGAATCCTGGGTGCTGAAAACTGGGGTGAGGTCCAGGATAAAATTAATATTTTAAGTTAGTTCAACTTAAAAATATTAGTGCACCCAGTGATCACCTCATAATAGTACAACATACTAAGACTGTTCAAGTAAACTCAAACTGTTTGCAGAAACAAATCCCAGGTTAACATGTATATTGTATGAACTTGGAAAAATCTGAACCCATCTTTTAAAGTATTACACATTGTTAAACACTGATTGAATAATCAGCACATCATTCTGCTCTGACATCATCCAACATAACAGAAAACGCAACAACAGAGTACACAAGGGTTGACAAGTATGACTGAAGTAGGGGTAAACTGTTCAGTCTTAGCCTATTAGAGGCATGATGAACATTAATATCTTAGGCTCTATTTTCCTGCAAAGCTTGGAGACACACATACACATAATGTACATGTACACCAAAATCACATACAATAATACACTATTTATCTAGAGATTTCCCTCTGTATACATTTTCAATCTCACCAATTTTAAAAGCATAAAATTCAAAACTTTGTGCAGGAATGACATCATCTATACTGGGTCTCATCAATGGGTGCTTCTTATGTCATCCACATCTGCATCTAGGATATATGAGGTCCCTCCCATTCAGCTGATTAAATCTCTGTGGCAATTATACAGCAGCAGCAGTGATGGTGTTCCATCTGCAGTCTCTAATTTGAGGGATGTACGACACATTCCTAAAGTGCTGCACAATTATGCAAACTTTAAACAGTGTGGATAACTTTATTACAGTACATCATTTGAAATGGCATTGAACTCTAGCAAAAGATGCATTGGCCTTCTGTGCCCATAGATTGGTAGGCTATTCCTCACAGACTCTAGTGTAGGAAATTTCTTCTAGATGTGTCCAGAGCGCAGAGATTTCATCAAAGAGAACATGTTTTCTTTGACTTTTGTAGAAAGCTAAAGGTCATTCTTTCTTGGCCCAAATTATATGAAACGTTCATGCATTTTTCCTGCCCCATGACCGAACTTTCCACTAAGTTTTGGGCAAAGCAAAATCTTGAGATATCCTGCTACCCTACAAACACAAAAAGTAGAAATAAGACAAAAAAACATGACCCAACCAACTCTGGAGGGAAATGTAATAAAGCCCAGACTGAAAATAACCAGAATTAACCTTTAAGTGACAGTGTCACTCTTTAACCGTCACTTAAAGGTTGATGTCTGATGCTTGTGTGTGCATGACCGTGTGCATGTGCATGTGTGTATGTGTGTACTAGCTCTTGTAAGATGATATTGAATGAACCATTACCGTAGTCACAGAAAAGCTCACCTCCCACATCAAACTCCCGTTCATGCTGCAAGACCTCATTTGGATGCTGATACCTCATCAAAGAGCTTGATCATGAAGAACACTAGCTGATTAACCCTGTCATTTCCAAGTCAATAAGTGAAATATCTCTTTTCATAGAGTCCAGAGGATGAAGGAGATTTGAAATAAGAAAGTCAGTAGGGTAGACTGAGGTTCTTAGTGTACTGTTGGGAGATATGAGGTCATTCAGTTCCCAGGAATGAGAAACTGAATAGATTTTAGAGACTGCAATTCGTTCTAACCTCCAATTATCTCTTGCTTTTCTATTCCCAGATATCCCAACTGGCTTTGTCCGTCTCAACAGCTTTGTATTTACTAAAAAGTCACAACTGCTGTCTCTCTACCTCTTCTCCACCTCCAATTCTCTACCAAAAAGTTCTCTCAGCTTCTTAGTAATCGTCAGCCATGCATAGGAAATAAATTGACTTGTCAGTGGACGATTGCTTACATCTGGTTTGCCATCTCATCTCTTTCTTTCCTTGCTTCTGCTCTTTCCACCAACTACCTCCCTTTTCTTCTTTCTTTTCTCAAGAAGTCCCTTCTTTAATCGCTTCCCTCTCTTCTACCCTCGTTATTTATTTTCTCCTCCTATCATTTTGGTTATCATTTTCTTTCCTGAATGTGTTCTTTGCTTCTCTATTACCGCCCCCCTTCCCCCTCCTTCTTCTTCCTCTGTTTCCTCTCTCTTCCTCTCCCTGGCTGTGGGGTGATGTATGGTCCCTGTCAGCACTGGAATCAATGGGACGCCGGTTGTTTTAATTTAGCCTGGGAGCCCAGCGGATCCAGATCCTCAGTGTCATGGAAGAGCGATGGCAGTGGCCTTTCTCTCCTCTGTTTGCACTCCCCTCCCTCTGTCCTCCCTCGCTCGCTGCATTGATCAACACTTAGCTCCCGCTGGACAACGCTCCGTGGAGGCCCACACCATCTGAAGGCCTTAGAGAACAAGTGAGCTCACCTCTTGTCTGTTAACATGCTCTGGATTCGCATCAGTACCAATCAATAAACTGCCTCATAATATGAGATGCCTACAGCTAAAGCATGCTAACGTTCAAGTCAGCTGGATGGGCGCTGATATGCTGTAGGCTAACACATAAAAAAAAAAGCACATATCATTGTCCACTTGATATTTCAGGTTAACGCATAGCTTATGTACTAAGACATGGCAGTGCAGCTTCGAGAGCTTCGATCTGCTCAAGCTTGCAAAACTCACCCTGATGGACTGATAAACAATTGATAATGGGCTGAAAGGTAAAAGGTTGGACGAGCTTCATTTGAGCTATGATCTGGGGCTCATCAGCCACATTTCTCCTGACAGCTCCTCCTCTCCTTCTGTCTCATATCATTCCCCTCCCTGTCGTCATCCTCCCTTCATCGCCACCCATCGTTAATACAAATCATCTCTCCCCATATTCCCCAATGGCAGGTTTGAGCGAAAGCCGTCATGCAAAGCTCACAGCGCGGGCTAAAGTAATTAAAGTGGCTGCTTTGAAACAAAAGGCTCAATAGAGGAGAGCTTTGGAGAAAATGAAAGAAATGTGCACAGAAAGAAGGGGAAGCAATCAGAGAGGTGGGTTCCACCACAATGGCTCTGTTGATGAGAAATGTGCTGTACACACGGGTCAAGTATTATTGGGTTTTAACAGATGTATGCATGACGTGACACAAAAGGTTGGAGGGGTTTTGTTTTTGCTTGAGCCACAGCATATTTGCATTCAAGAAAAACCGAAATAATAGAACAGTTTGTTTAATAGAGAAGATTATTGTCAGTGCTGCAAAGTAATATAATGACTTAGTTATTTTCTCTGGATCTTTTCTTCTCCAACTAAAATCACATAACTCGCTAAGTAAATTATGTTTTTCATTACTAAAAGGAACAAAATAAATACATACACAAAGACAGCATTTTTGTTTGATTGACAGCGGAGCCAGAGAGAAAAACTTCCATTGTATCCTTGGCTTCCATTTTGTTCGAAGTAGAGGATGACCACACCATTTGGCATCATAACTCATGGCATTTTCAGGTAAGTTTTTAAGCCGTTCTAAGTGTTACAACAGACTAGCTAATAAGCTATCTAGCCTGCAAACTGGTAGTGGATGTTTGTACAGCAAGCCAAGGTAAAACACAGATACAACTCTGGCTCCAGCAAATTACGCTCATACTATAACTAATTCGTTCTCACATTTAAGTTTTGTAGGGAAATCTAATAGCTGCCTGGATTTTGTTCCCTGGCAACATGTTTTTGAGTGAAGCAAGTGCTACATTTATTTATCGCATGGGATTCATGAAATGGTCGGGTTGGATGGAGGGTGTACACAGGGCAGGACTTTGACCTCTGGAGACTGGGGTTTGCATCCTGAGTCCTGCATGAGATTTCGATATTTATGCAACAAAAGCATTTTGGTTAAAATCAGGATCTGGGTTTCAGTTAAATCTTAATGAAGTAAACACATGATATTTCGTCTTCCAAGACTTTTGACTTTTTTAATATTCAACCAAGATCAAGATCTGTGTGTGCCAAAGCATAACCATGAAAAAGTTGAATCATGCGTTAGTTGTTAAAAGCGGATATTGTTTCGGAAGAGCGGATATTGTAGGGAAAACAAATTATTACATTACACTACAAGTTTTGCAGCTTTGCTAATACGTTAACAATGTTTCCTCATTGTTTTAATAAAAAACTAAATCTGGGCAACATTTTCTTTCTTTCAATTTGTATCTGATATTGCAAATAGTACGTGATCGTAACTTCCAGGAGTCAGGGCTGCAGGATATGTCCATGATATATAGTGACATAGAAAGCTAAGAGGGTTGCAGTTCAACGTTGTGGCTGCATTTCTGGCTGGAAGGAAATGTCAGGCAATGATAGAACAGAGATGGTTTATGCTTTATGTAACCACAGTTTAAAATGAAATGGCTTGATTGACTGGATGCAAAGAATTTCTTGATTGGTATATGAACAGAGTAATAAAAGAGAGCTCAGGGCATGTAATTTACAAGGCTGATGTAGTGATCATTGTAATTTAGGATACAGAACTCATCCTGGCACAGCTTTTCACCCCTATTCCACTATCTGAAAGGTCTTTAAAGATCAAGTTACCAGAAGGAGGCATGAAAAAAACACAACTCATGGCAGAAAGATGACAGTAAAGAAGCTGACAGGTGCCATCAGGTGGAAATGAACATGGTGGAACATGATAGAATGATAGAGTGAAAGGAGGAGGGTTGGCGCGACGCAGGATTGATGGTTGTAGGGTAGGAGCGTTGAGGTGAAGTCGCCGTGGTGTCAGAGAGCACCTGTGCCATTCCCTGGTCTGCAGTACACTCCATTTAACATTACAGCACTGTGAATTTGTCAGTGAGAACCAGGCAGAAGAACTGTTAACTGTTATTTCAAGCTGTCAGCTTGGATCGGTGTCACAGAATGCCTCATAGGGCTCCTCCATTTATGACACGCACAAAAGAAGACTGTAGGTGGCATATAAGGAGGGAGAGACATGCAGAAAGACAGATCCAGCATTATTATGACTAAGAAAGCTGCTTTACACCTGTCAGAGAAAAAAAGCAAATGATAATGTTCGTGTTCATGCGAGACTCAAACAATTTCAGGATTTGAAAATTTGAAAAGAAGGCAATCATCACAGTATGTGAACACAAACAAAGCAGAGTACAAAATTATGCTGTTGTTGATTACAACACCTGTTACTTTATTGTAACTTTCTTTAGAAATTCTTTTACTTAATTGTCTGAAAATTAATGTACTGAAACGGAGCTGAACTGAAAAATTAACACATTAACACACAAATATAAAACCGCATTAACTAATTCTGATTTTACAGGATCCTGGTTCTTCCCCCTTCCGCCTGCAAACAGAATGATCTGTAGTCTAAATCTCTAAATTTTCTCCCACTGGATTATCACAGAATTCTTATTTAGGTATCAGATACTTAAAGGCATGCACATTTGGCTTGTCAACAGCTACACACAGCATCAATTTAAAAAAGTTTGATCAATACTAAAAAATGATGAGTTCATATATACATAGGGACTAAAACACAAGGAATAAAGGGCTTAGTATTCTTCAAAGAATTAGTTTGTATTTGTTTATATTATTTTCATGCTTGACTTTTATTTCTGTTAGTTGCTGTTCACAGTTTTGAGGAATTAGCATACAGCTGAACACTCTTTTTTTTCTTTCTATATTGTATCTTTGGATGCAAACGCTGACATTTTCTTGTCAAGTGGTTTGAGTCAGCATCTTTGATTTGTTATGTATAAGCAGGTGTCATTTCCTCTGTTATATCAGTAATGATGCCAAGTAATCAAGGTTCTTGTCTTGGCTTGAATGTTCAGACATCTTGCCAGCTGAAGTGGCCATGGCAGGCCAACACCAAAGTCCCCCTCTTTTGGAAAACACAATAGTCAATTTGCTTCAGAATACCAAACAGTGCAGACAATCCAGAATAAAATGTGCTTCACGGCCCACAAATTAGCACGAAAAGTTGTGACTAATCCCGTTAACTGAAGTGTTTGACTTTTTCAACCTCACATGTTCACTATTGAGTCTATTTGTGGATCTACTTTTTAAAACTCCTTCAATTAGGCCTACACATGTTTAGTTGAGTAGCCAAATCTACTACAAGACAAAACTTTCTGGTTGAGCCATCTTTTCACAGCTACAGGGATGACGCAGACAATTGGTCGAAAAAGATCCAAGTTAAACCTACACTGTATGTAGAGAGAGCATCACATCTGAGCGCACAGATTAGTACTGCAACTAACGCAAAAAACACAAGTCAATACAAATAAGTCAAGGAAATCTGATGGATGACAATGGTAAACAAATTCTAAATCAATACTGAACTGGAGCAAGCTAACGTTTGTCACAGCAATTGTTCTGCAGAGAGCATTGATGGCTCTCAGTTTGTTTTGGTAAGAGGACAAAATTAATTGAATCATTTTCCCTTTGTTAACCTGCACAGTAAACAGAGTAAATGCAATCTTCAGCAACACTCTCAATCAAATGAAAAACTTTGTTTAATGCTTTTTCTTATCAAACCTGGGTTGATGGACACTGACATTACCTAAACTGATGGTCGACACTGTGTTGAAAAGACAAATCAAACACAGGCTTTGACAGGCTGTCACAAGAATAAAAAACAGCACAAGAAAAGGCAAAACCAACAGAGAGCAGAGTACAGAGAAAATAGTGGATTTTCTGTGATGGCAGTACCTGAGTTTCTACTCTGCCGTTACCTTGGAGACAGGGCACAGGAGTGTACAGACCCACATATATGTACACACATGCATGCACACCCAGTCACATAAGAGAAAGTGCACAAAAAGAGGAAAGAGAGAGCAGAGGAGGGGGTATTGGGCAGTCTGACATTTCAAGTTGAGTTCAGTGCTACAGTGTGGAAATGTCATATTATTCGGCCAGAAACATCTATCAAATTCAGGAAGTTTCCTAACAGTGGACAGTAAAATAATTATCACTTCATTATATCACCCTTTTTGTGTCTGTCTCTCTATAGCTGTCATTTCCTTTATTTTTAGCCCCTTCACACACACACACACACACACACATGAATG
Organism: Maccullochella peelii; assembly: GCA_002120245.1. Lineage (NCBI taxonomy): Eukaryota > Metazoa > Chordata > Actinopteri > Centrarchiformes > Percichthyidae > Maccullochella > Maccullochella peelii. The sequence continues at coordinate 9,410 of LKNJ01000925.1, forward strand.
CCCTCAAATGTGTAAATGGATGTATATTTGCACACCATTTTTAGCTCAGAATCTCTTGACCAATTAAACTTAACCTCACAAAGGTGGGAAATGCTGCCAAGCACTTTGTTTTTCATTCATTTTGCCAGTGTATTTGGTGGATGGAGTTCCCTTGTGAAACATATAAAATCCAATCGAGTGCCCCAAACTACTCACTAGTACTTCTGTAAAAACATAGCTGTCGGGGGAGAAGGAGAACTGGAAGATGGGAAAACAGTGGGTGCTAGAAAGTGGTCCGATGTGCGTGCAAACACACACACACACACACACACACACACACACACACACACACACACATATTTGCCCTCTGGGTAGTCAGAAATGTCAAGAAACACATCACGCTGTCAGGCACTGACTCAAAATGGAAGTATACGATATGAAACAGGAGCCCTCTCCCTGCAAGATGTGCCACCATGGGACACAGCATCCAGAGCACAGCAATGCCCCTACGGCTAGCAAACAGTCCTCACAAACTGGAGCTGCAGGACTCGAGCACTCCTCCAGCAGCCACCACCCCATCCCGAGCCGTAGCCCCCCTCCCAGTCATCATTATGTCCGGGTTAGTTGCTTAAAGGCCATGCGCTCCATTTGGAAGAGACAAAAGTGCTTGCTCGGACACAATGCGGAATTATTGCCCAAAGGCATGGATATGTTTGTCTGCAGTGGAGCGGACCACCTAAAGCAGTTCTGCTAGTAGAGGAAGAGGGAGGTAGAGAGAGAGAGGAAGAGAGAGGGAGAGAGGCTTGTTGTGAGGATGGCAAAATCTGCATCCCCCAAATACAGTGCTGAGGGAAAATAAAAGATAGATAAAGAATATACATACGATAGACAACTTTTTCTTCTTTCTTAAATGTTGTTGTAAGCCCTTGCCCAATGAGTCAGCCATATTTAATATTATTTTGATCAGCTTCTGAAGGAAACCATGACTCAAATGTATGAAATAGACAATAGTTTAAACTCCACAGGTGGGACCCAATTTCTCCATCAATCCATCCATTATCTATACCGCTTATCCTCAGAGGGTCGCGGGGGGCTGGAACCTATCCCAGCTGACATTGGGCGAGAGGCGGGGGACACCCTGGACTGGTCGTCAGTCAATCACAGGGCTGACACATAGAGACAAACAAACATTCACCGAGAACCCTCTTGCTGTGAGGCTACATTGCTAAGCACAGCACCACCGTGCCGCCCCCCAATTTCTCCCTGAAACTAAAAAGAAATAACATTCCCCGCTCAGCAAAATGTCTGCATAAGATACTAATGCAATCATTCAAGGACTACAATGTGAGTCAAGCAACCTACAGAGCTATAGTGTATTTACGTTAAAAGTGTTAATACCACGCTCACTTATGTTAAAGATTACAGCAAATATTTGGAAATACTTGGAAGTTCACATTTACTTCCAGTGGAAATAATAAGTATACGAGCAAGTGTGTTAGCAGAGCCAGCCAACAGTACTGCTTACAAACGGTGCCCATTATGTTGTTTTGAGGTGTATTTTTCTTTTTCTTGCTCAAGCATGAAAGTAACAATAAAGATGATGCAAGTCCACATCAAGATAGTTTAGCGAGGTAATTTTGCAGTTTGCCAAAACAACAGCCGATCCATAATTAAGCATCTCAGTGTACAAAATGCGTCCTTCCCAGCCCCAAACTATCAGAGTGACGCACATTTGGCCCTTCTTCAGGCATAAGAGTAAAAGCATTTTATAAATGTTCTCAACCTAGCTTTCTCATCCTTCCTTCAACAAGATGTAAGAGCAGTGCAGTCCTGTCCTAACCAAATGAACCCACTATATCCACTAAAAGAAACTGTGCTCACAATGCAACAAAAAGGTTATCACACATTTTGGCAACAAGGAAATGCAGCTGCAACAGGTGTGATTTGTATTATTATCTAATTTCTTTTTACATATTTTTAGTACCACACATTTTTATTAGCCATGCTAGTGGCTCTAGGGATGGCAGTGTCGTCTGTCAGTCCACCACTTTGGTCCAGACCAAAATATCTACTGAATGGACTGCGATGACATTTTGTACTGACATTCATAGTCCCCAGAGGATTAAACCTAATCACTTTGGTTATCTGCAGACTTTTCCTCTAGCACAACCATGAGGTTGACAATTTTTTTTTTAGTGGAATGTCTCAACAACTATTGGATGGACTGCCACAAAATTTGGTACAGATATTCATGGTGCCCAGAAGATAAACCTGACCTTTGTGATCCTCTTGTCTTTTCTTTTAGAGCCACCAACATATCAAGGTTTTCACTTATCCAGAAATGTTTCAACATCTGCTAATTGGATTGGCACAAATTTGTACAGACATGGTTCTCAGATGGTATACAAATTACTTTTTGGGAGCCCTGACTTTTCATCTAGCACCATCATCAGGTCAAAATTGTGTAAGTTGTCCAATACTTTGGTTTATGACCAAATACCTGCAAACTGTATGACATACCCCTAAGCCTAAGCTGTACTTTATTTTGTGCTAATTAGAGGATTTTAGCATGCTAATGATCGAAACTAAAATGGTGAACATGGTAAACATTATACCTGCAAAACATCAGCATGTCAGGATTGTCATTGTGAGCATGTTAGCATGCTGATGTTAACATTTAGTTCAAAGCACCGCTGTGCCTAACTACAGCCTCTCAGAGCTGCTAGCATGGCAGCAGACTCTTAGTCTTGTTAATAATACAGATTGTGCTTTCTACTTTCTCTCCCTTTTCCAGTGTCATTAGAGCTTCTCAGTATGCACTCATTTGACAAGTTGTGACATGATCCTTGCTGAAAGTATAGTAAACAACTCTTATCCTACTCTGAGGTAGAAGGATTTTTCATTTTAGTCTAACTTTCAATCGTTATTTGAAGCACAATTAAACCTGACAGGGTGAAAGAAAGCGGGTAGAAAAAGTAGATTTGATAATAGGCTCCACACAGTACCTGAAGGTGGATCTTTCCTGCAAGGTGTTGATGAAGGACATTGGCACACAGCCACCTGCATGTGCAGCAGGCTGGGAGTTTAAATCCCAGATACATTCATAACTTGCCTGGAGATGCATTGCCAGTGTAATCCCTATCGCCAGTACCTTGGCGCTGTGGCTTAAACATGGTTGAGAGGACTCTCCCCAGCTAGCCATAAATGTGTGACTTTAGCCTCCGAGAGAGCCAACAGGAGCCTCTCTCTGCCTTGTTATCTTTATGTCCCCCATTGTGAGAGCACTGATTAAAAGGTGCTTGATTTAAAGTAGCTTTGTCTCGTCTCTCCCTCTCCTCATTTAGCATTTTTCTCTCGCCCATTCCCATTCAGTTTCTGTTTTCTAATTCTCTGTCTCACTCTTGTTCACTGTCGTAACGCTTCACTTCCTTAAGAGCATCCAATCATGGCCTCACACAGTCACGCACAGCTGAACCACACGCACACAGAGACACACTCACAACACATAGGAGAGGGAGAAGAGGGAGCTGCCTGCTATTTATATGGGTCTGATATAATTATAGAGGTAGTTTTGGGGAATTAATCTGCCTGTTGCTGCTTGGAAAAAAATAATGGAGGAGAGGATGGAAGAATGACATTCATGTGAGACAAATGTACAAGAATAGTAAATTATATTAATTTAATTCCTATTAATTCTATTTCCTTTTAATCATGATTATGAAGCCATGTGGTTATTGTTATAATCATGATTATTAGAGAAAAAGCTGGAATTATAGAAGGAAAAAGGGGGGTTGCAGTAAAGAAAATAAGTAGCACATCAGTCATGGGCACAATGTGAAGCAATAGACTGAGCAATAGATGGGGAATATTGATTCTATCTCATGCGTATTAATAACACCACGACACTCTTTAATTTCAGGAGAAACGCTTGAGAATCACATTACCCGCCCCCCATAATCCATTTCAGGCCCTCCAAAACCCGGGTCATGTTTCCAAATTAGTTCAGAATTTCTGCCATGACAGGCTGGGCCCAGTGGCAGTCACAGCAACATCTTCCCAGTCTGGATGACACCGTGGAGTCTAGGGAGAGTCGGGTGGAGGAGGACAGAAGAATAGTGAGGGAGTCATGATACTTCATTAAAGTGATACACTTGGCTGATTTCTCTCTCCCCTCACTGGACCTCACTCCCTTTCCTCACCTCAGTTACCCTTTGCTTCTCATCTTGATGTGCCTTCCCTCACTTTATACCCATTTCGCCCCCCTCTATTTCTACCCTTCCTTGTGCCCTGTCCACTTTGTTTTATTGTATGTTATATAAAGCAGAACATTTCGAATATGGCAAAATGAGACTGTCATCACAAGAAAAAAACAGCATTGGTCATTTGTTCAAATGCCTCTTGTGGCTGTGTGAATTATGACTGCTGTCTTTTAGGATCGAAGGTGAAAGTAGCGTGACTTTGTTGTTGTGCCACAACATCTCTTTGGGGGGAAGTCAGCAAGGATGGGTGGTCGGTCCAACAAAGTGTCACACAGGAGACAGCTGTTTGCATCATGTTTAGTTCAAATGGTGACCATGACTACGATCTTTCCGTAACCTTAACCAAGTAGTTTTCTAACCCAAATCACAATCTTTCCTCAAAATCTTAAATTTATAATCCTTAAGATTTCAGTTCTGGTTGATTTGGTGACATGTGGTTACCGGTGGCAATGCTAGGAATGACTTTTTCTTTCAATAATCTTTTTTTGGATTTTTATTTCAACAAGATGAAAAAAGTGGTAAGAAAGTCCTAATAATACAACTTCCAGAGTTACATTCAAACTGACATATATGAAAATATGTTTTGATATTAATAATTACTAATTAATATTATCAAATTTGAGTAATTTGAGCTAATCTAGTATGTAACATTCCTCTTGAAACAGCTTGAATAGCCAAAAACTTGCAATGTGCTTATATATATCTACTGTCAGAATGAAGGGATACGATATACAGTTTAAAATGAATTCCATTTGCTTTAACTTTTGTATATTTTTTAACACACAGTACATAAGCACCTGTTTGTGAAATGTAATTTTGCAGTCTGAAATGGGCTTTTGTGCACAGCCCATATGGCTTCCTACAGTTCATTGTGCACAGCTTTTCTTTCTTTTTTTATGCAGTAGAGTACATTTGTTTGCCAGCACCATCATCAACATCACCCTGCCACCCGACTCCCTTTCTGTGCTCTCTCCATCTCTTTCTCTCTCTGTCCGTCTCTTCCATGAATCCAGCTTGGCCCAGGGAGTATCCTGGCTCGCCTGGCCAAATAGTTCCCCTCTTTCTCTGTGTCTGCCTGGCTGCTGTGCTCTAGACCCCAGGGCTCTCTCCAGTGCAACTGGCTGGGCATTGCTCCACATGATTTGTCCATTTGCAAGACGTGCCCTTCCCTTACTTGCGAAAACAACAGCCCCCTAACCACAGAGCGCACTGGCAGACACCACAAAGACAGGGAGGGAGAAAGTTTTCTAGCGGGGAGATGGGGAGGAAAGGCATATTGTGAGATAGAGAAAGGAAAGGAGGAGGGTGCTGATAAGGTGATAATCAAAGAGAGGGAGAGAGAGAGAGAGAGTGTCCCTCCACAGCCAGTTTTGTGTTTCGGTCTTCTTTGAAATCCCTCAAATCCATTGGCCCTTCTCGGGTTTATGGTGGCTGAAGCGCCTCATAACATTCCTGAGTGTTTACAGCTCTCTGACCTGGGGGACAGCTTAAGATTAATATGCCACTGGAGAGGCGTGAGATGTGTTTGCAACGTATTCCCTCCTCTGCTTGCGACAAGACCATCCACTAAAACCACCCAGTGCACTGTGCGAGAGTCGAGGGAGAGTTTGACGGGGAAGGAGAGGGGAGAACGCGTTGTCAAGGTAACTAATACGAAGCCAGACCAATTAATAAACAGTGAGGCAGAAGCCAGAAAGACAGAAAAATTGTGTATGTGTAGATTTGGTGGCTCAGAGGCGAATAAACGTGCTGTCATAATGTTGTTCAGTGGTTTCAGTTTAAGGTCCACTTGCACAAATCATTGTGTCATTTGGCTGTGATTGAACATCTTATAAAAAGAAGCTTCATTTAACGGTGGCCTCTAAAGCATTTGATTACTTCTTATGACCTACATCAGGCACTGCAGAAGCCCCATATATCACACAGCACATCATGAGAGTCTGGAGGACAACCAGGCAGTATGTGCCTGTCTCTATTATAAACACAACAGTAAGAGACAAAATGAGAATTTTTGTTTGCACATAATGGGATGACATTATGAGAGAATGCTTCTAATATGATAACTTTAGTTGCATTATTCATCTAAACCATATCATTCTGTTAAAACTGCACTGTAACCTTCTAATAAGGCTTAAACCAAACTAATGTAATACAATATGTAAAAAGTAGTGAAGAGTCTGCAGCCATGCTAGTGGCTCTGTCAGGCTGTACTTAGGCACAGCAGTGCTAATGTCAGCGTGCTAACATGCTCACAATGTTAACATGCTGGTGTTTACCACCTTTGTTTAGCACATTAGCATGCTAACATTTGCTAAATTAGCACTAAACACAAAGTACAGTTTAAACTGAAGGGAATGCCATCAGTAGGTGTGTTTCCAGCCATCGGTTTCTATGCACATTTTCAATTTGTGCATAAAAAAACCTTAGTGGACACGCTGAAAATTCGAAAAACTCTCGAAATATCGCAGAAAAGTTATTATGCTTGGCTGAGGTGTAAAAGTTGGTGTATTGATAAAAGCAGGATGCGACAAAGTGCAATGGAAACAGACTAGTCAAATAAATCTTGACATACATGAAGCATGTGACTTCCACTTCAACTGAAGCTTCCGCTCCACTGAGAGACGAAAAATAGACTAAAACATCAAATCTTTGTGGAGCAATGAGGAGACTGTAACGTTCCTCAAATGAGCACATGAAACAAACAGAAATGCCATATTTCCATCATGTTTTCTACATTGTTTTTCACCGTTTGGAATTCGACTGCCACTATCTTGTTGCGCCCTTTTCTTCTGCAATGGTTTAATGGCCCCGAACCGGAGAGTTGGTGCCACCCACTGCTTATCTCGATGAACCAACTCTAATAAAAACTCTAACTAATAATCACATAATGGTAGTGGATGGAAACAGGCATTCATTAGCATTTTCCTTTGCCGATTTCCTCAAAATTTGGTTAAAATTTGTGATACATTTGGATGGAAACCTAGCTAATTTTGCAGGTTTTGCCAAATACTAATGATGGCATGAGATGGAAAGTTGCCATAGTTATCATAATTCATCCTGAGGGGAACATGAATGCCTGTACCAAATTTCATGGTAATCAATTCAATAGTTTACTAAAAACCAAAAAATGCGCTAGAGGAAAAGTCATGGGATCACCAGAGTCAGTAGGCTTCATCATCTGGGGACCATAAATGTCTGTACTAAATTACAAGGTAATTGATCCAATAATGGTTAAGATATTTAAGTCTGTACCAAAGTTGTGGACCGACAAACCAATATTGCCATCCCAGAGCCACACTGCTAGCTTGGCTTACATAAAAAGGCAAGAGCTTCTCACATTACATTGTAGAAAAATGGAATCACTTCTTATATGACTGCATGAGTGTGGCCCCTTCACATGTGACACTACACATGTAGTTTCAAATGATAGGTATGTCAAGGTAGCTGCTGTCTCTGCAAGCTGTTTTAAGTGCAATTTTGAAAACAATGGACTCCTATGACATCTACGAGATGGGGTAAATCTCCAGCAGCTATGATAGATGGCAGTGGGAGCTTCTTACTGTGAAAAATAAATTGGTGGTTTCAGATTTATCTGGGCATTATTGGCTACATAAAGAAAACATTTAACCTGTAATAGCCTTGAACTTCGTGCAGTGAGCTGCAGTCAGTGGACTAGTATGTGACACCTTGCTATTCCACTTTTCTTTTCTAGTATTTTATTATCTGTGATTCAGTGTTGATTTGCCTTTCATGCAAAACACATTTATAACATTCAGTGCAACATGCAGTGCAACTAATATGCCTTTAAGATGAGGCTACTCGCGTTGATTTAAAAGCATTATCTTTAACAACTACGTACTGGTTCAAATAAATGCGAGTGGAGATTTTCATTAAACAAGCATGTTGTTTTGTAATACATTTCCACCTGGGTGACAAATACAGCCATTAGGAATGTGCCCACACTCCAGCATGGCTAACCTATCTGTGCTTGAACGTGAGCTGAAATAAGCTCTAAATAAAACTGTACAATAAACATATAATTCTGTAGTTTGATGAAGTCCTCCCACTGAGTTAATTGAAAAGAAAGAACAAATACATTTTAGTGAATGTGCCTAAACTTTAATACACACCATGATGTATGTGTATGCATTGCAAAAGAAGCACGAGGTACTGTAATGTGTGTTTGCAGGCTGAACACGTGTGTGTAGAGGTGTCTGTCTCATTTTAAGGAAAGCAATTTGAAAAAGGATGTTCAGCAATTTTCAATAATGTGTTATTTGGTCTTATATAAAACAGCACATGGGCTAAATTTGAACAGTTGTTTGAAACATTATTACACAGCAATGGGCTTGTATCAGAGTTGTATCACCAGATCAGGCTGTTGAGTGCTGATGAATTTCTAGTGCATGAGGCGCCAATTATGCTGACTGAGAGTTTCACATTAAAATTTATGAGGGTGATGTTATTTTGGAACATCCTGCTGAACATAAGCAATTTATAAAATAATGGTCTTCATCAATGTATGGCTCAAGGACGATGGCAGGATCCGTTATGGAACAGCACAGGTTTTCTTGTATGAATCATTATATTTGTAGCATTTCATTTCCTGACATCAGGGTTTTGGCTGGGTTAAAGCAAACTGTGGCGTTATAAGTGGCATGTTAAATGAGCTTATCTGATTCGCGGGAGATCTGTAACAGACTATTGTACATGCAAACTCTACAGACCTGCTGGGAGCCCAAATGTTACACCGACCCGCTGGGCTCGATCTCACAGTGAAGTGCCTAATTGGTTCCTCTAGTGCTATTTCTGTGCTTGAAGAGTGGGACACTCCTCTTTGGTTTTGTCTTTCAAAAGAACCTGATGATCATCCTGGTGTGGCCGAGGCAAGATGACGACCCTGCTGACGTTGGCATGGAAAGCATGAACAGCTGGTTGGTGTGCAGTGCTAGGCAGAATACTTAGGAAAAAATATTTAGTGTCTGAATAGCGAATGTCATCCTAATGGTACAATACTCAAAAAGGTGATGTATTATTGTCACATGTGTTGGCTACTCCTTCTTCCTTACTGCATGCCAACCTTCTTTAAGTAATTATATTGTGAATAGTTGCTATAATAAAATAACTGAGCAAACATTCACAGGCATGGGCATGGCAACATGTATAAAGCTCCCCATCAATGATAATCTGCATGAAATCATCTCTCTATTTCATATTCAAATTCTTTTCAAATTGGATAAATACAGCGTAAAGTAGCAACACCTTTAAGTGCTGAACACCACAATCACATATGTTCATAGTGTACAGCCTCATGTATTACATTCTAATTTATCTGTGGAAGACAGTATTCAAATATCCCTTTCAATAATTGTTAAAATATCTGTAAGGGTTACCCCCTAAAAATAAAGGTCTCCATTACAATGTATATGGACTCTGGACCCCACATTGGTAACAGTACCTGAAGCCCTTTAGCACAATAATACTGACACTAGATCTGTGATGCTCATGATACCCGGAGGCTCAGGCAGACACAGAGGCAGGTGCAGCAGCAGCAGCAGCAGCAGCATTAGGCTTGCAGGAGAGATCACATTAATGGCAACTGTTCAAAGGTTGATACTGACTCTTTGCTATAGTGGGAGAACAGACTGCAGACCCCAGAGCTCATACAGTTCTACAGGTACAGGTTTACATTTTAATGTGACAGCTTATGCTTCCGATTTTTCGTTTCGATTGTCGTTTTATATTTTAGACATTTGAAGGCGTGTGACTTATACTGAACATTACCTGCATGCATTATAGATTTTTTACTCTGCATGTATGCAGTGTGATAAGCAGTACTGATGGGAGAATGGTTGGTATCTCCACAAGTGTTCACATGAAACCCTCGACTGGTTTACAGAATTACTTCACCAGTACACATCATATTGTCTATATGGAACTTGGCTTAGCAAGCAATAATTTTGGCTTCAGTTTGTATCCACAGAAGCCAGTCAAAACACACACGTTCCTATCGAATTCTTTTACTCGAGATTATCTTATTTGAAACATCTTTTGTTCTGAGAGTAGTACTTTTCTTGTAAGTCGAGGAGCCCATTGTGTTTCCTTAATAAACTAATTTCAAGCACCAATTTCTGGTCCAACAGAGCTGCTGATGAAGCAGGACCACCACCAGCTGCTGCAGGACTCGCAGTATAGAGCCAAGAGCAGGGGCAGGACATTATGGGGAGGCAACCACAACTCACATAAATGGCATCTTAGCTACTGGTCTTTAAAGAGGAATATGATGATGGTGATATATGTTGTTTAGACTATGTATGTAGATTTGTGTGGCAGTGTAATGGATTAAAAAGATAAAACTGTGTGACTGATTAAACTTGAAAATAAGTGATTGTTAAAAATCTTACCTTTTGAGCTTGTTCACCATTTGCGTTGCAGGGTCTGGGCTCCCCTTCAGCACTGCTACTGTCATGTCTGCGTACCCCAGAATACTGTATACCGCTGAGGCAGTACAGCCTTCGCACTGGGCCTCTCCCTAATAAATCCAATGAAAATTGCAAATGATAAATTACATACTAAGTATTATCTGCAGAACAGCTACTAAATGGACCTTGATGCCCAAGGTCAATGACAAACTTTGAACCTCATCATCGTTGTGGTAGATGAAGCATATCTGGTGTCTACCCCACACACCAGATATACTTATTGATCAACTTTTCCTTTAAATATATCCCTGTCTTTGTGAACAAATTGGGCAAGAAGCAAAAAGCTGCTTCCAGTTTCACTAGCATCTGCAGATCAATGGGGGAAAAAACAAATAGTTTCTGAAAGGTAACTCTAGGAAACTAATTAAAAGGCTGTTTAAATGCATATCAGCTAATTGCTTACGAGGTGCCAGACACGTGACATGCTGACATTTAGCCGAACGCATAATTGACAAGTCTTGTGTTCTATTTTATGGGTTCATGTATGAAATAAGACACAACTTTAAATTAAAAAAAGAAAAGACTCCTGCTGTTTTAGTTTTTATTATGATTTGGTGACACTAACTAGTAACTTATCAAGTTTTATGTCACTGTGAAAATGGCCATGAAACACATCATCCGTAACAACATGAGATGATAGTATTGCTGTGTGTCTGCTGGATGTGTAAGTGGACTGTTCCTTGCTTATTTTTCGCTATGATAACCGTTATGATTTTGGAGTGTTTTGCCCCCTAGTGACCAAACATCCATTAAGATTTCTCCTCAATCCCTGGTAGACGTTGCTCCCAGCAGCTACAGTATAGTATTTAGGAGGAAACTTGAACGTTTTAGTGCCATTTAGAAGACCTCAGTAAGTGGTGAGATTAAATTCAGCCACAAGTTAGTCATTTCTTTATATTTTAGATTACACTAAGTAGAAGGCTGAAAAGTAAGACTACTCAAATTTTGCTTTTATTGGACTGTATTGAAGTGGTTGGATTGTGGTCTGACCTCAGTAACTACAACAAAGCTACTGGATTTATGTGGCGTTTTGAAAAAGCTGCATTATATTACTGAACTCAAGACATTACAGTACATTCTTAACCTGGAAACTGATCAATGCAGCTACTTGAACTGACATATTAAATATGTTCTAAGTAATACAGCTGTGATGTTTGGTCATTTTCAGTACGCAGCACTGAGTGTGACTATGCAAGGAAAGCTTCCTTTCTCTTCTCTTCAGCACAATTACAGACTGTGGTTTTCTTAACTCTTTAAAGATTAATGAGGTCCTTGGAACAAGTTTCTTTTGGTGAGGGAACAGAATCTAATAAGAACAGAACCTGTGCATTAATCACAACATTAATCACTTCTGTACAAATGAATGCCAGTGCAGGTGCTGTTTTACATTTGCTGAAGCTACCACATCACCACGACTTGCGGGAGCTGGATGATTATGTGGAAAATTATATAGTCTCTTTTCATGTGCATTTTAATAACATTTCTTGGAATTACAAAAGAACAGACATACTGCATGTTGTTTTAAAAGTTTTAAGATGATGTTCAGGGTCACTTTAAAAGTGGAGACTTCGTTCAGACAGTGCTAATGCACGTATTGTTTTGACACCTTGCAATGATTCATCTGTTATACGCAAGGGGTGAGAGGAGGCGTGTATTTTGAGTCTTAAAAGCTTGGTTGAATGTGGAAATGTTCTCCAGTGAGGCAAATGGAAAGACTGCATGATACAGCTGAAAATGGCAGTAATAGTCAATCGCCTCACTTGTAGTGTTTGAACTTTTGTTTGTTTCATTTACAGAAAGACATAGTTTGTATTCTTATTAGCTTTAGACTTCTTCTATCTTTCACTTATACCTACCTACCTACCTACCTATCAGCCAGCTAAGTAGCTTGCTAGATAGCTACAGTTTGCCTTCTCTGCACACACAAAAACACAATTGTCAAATGTCCATCCAAATACATTAAATGTTAGCAAATAATTAACAAATGGGATACTTACTTTGAGTCAAGACTTTAAGCTAGCTGAGTAAAAATGTTGTGCTAGCTGAGTCATTTATCAAAGGGGCATGTGTCCAATTATAGCATTATAGCATAGCAAATGCAAGTGTAAATGCCCTGTGGATAAAATATAGTTGTTTTTTTATTTTTTACACAAAATGCTAAGAAATTAGATTTAAATGAAAAAAAATGCTAGTCAGGTGTTGTTTCTGGAAATTATTAATGGGTTTTATACAGCAAGACACAATAATGAGTGTGACACAGTAAAACAAATAAAAGGCCATCAAATTCCACACGGACACAAACACACAGACATGTTTTACAGATCAGTCTGTATATATGTGTTCATGTTTGTGAAATATCAACTGTGACAGATGTCATACTGGCAAAGACGTGTGCGCAAATCAAAACCAATTTTCCCAGCTGGGATGGTTCAGTGAGAGGGACGGCAGATAGGGAGGCAGGGAAGGAGATGGAGGAATCTATTCCTGTATTGCCGTGGGTTGGCTTGACTTGGCATGAGAGGCTCTTCGAGTGGGATCAAATAATATTTCCACTCCCTCAGGGGTGAGACGGGGTCCCTAAATGCATCCTGCTTTTATCTCAGGCCACTCTTCAAGGCGTCGAGCCTTATTTAAGAGAATAGAGGGATGAAAAGGACGTGAAGTGAGACTGAGGCATCCAACGTATGTTGTCTGTATGTTGGTGATAGTATTTATGTGGTATATTTGCTTCCCAGTAGCTTTGTAGGAAGAGGGCCGTGTGCTCAGTTATGTATGTACATGAATGCAAAGAGAGAGGGAGAGAGATAATAAAGGAAATGGGGTAAGATATCGTGACCCTGCATTGTGGCATGAAATTATATGCATACACACTCCCGCCACACACGCACACACACACACACACACACACACAGTAGTATAAAAAGAAACTATTTACATGCCGCCTAACACTCAATAAAATGCACAAAATACCTACTCCAAGATCCAGAGGGATTGCTGCCAATACAGAATGTCAAAAGATTGTATAATTTGTTTTCAATTTTTTTCACTTGAAAGCCCCAGAAACCACAAATTGTTGAAACCAGCATCACTTCTCTGGAGCAAATGATTAGCTGCTGAGGGTACTAAACTTAAAAGGTACCCAGCGGTATGGAGCAATGTTTTGATGAGTTGGGTCCCTGTTTTGTTTGTATCTTGTTGCAGTCGCACGAGGACGGCCATGCATGAAGTACGCGGGAAACACCAATTATATTATGTATGAAAAAACGAGTATGGACACAAAAATCGTTCAAATGGTTCAATTCTGCTATGCAATAGAGACTTCATTTTGTTTTTGTATATTATGTGAGGCCTTGAGATACAGCTGTGAAGACACAGGACACTTATGCTGGGAGAGTGTAAGATATCTTTGCTGTGTGTCTATCTGTTGGGTCCAATTTTGGAAAGATTTTAATTTTGTTTGATTTTTCTTTGTTTTTTTAGTCAACATGCATATGCACTCACAATTTATAATACCATGTGAAAATGAACAATTACTTGCTCATGCCTTGCAGTACTGAATTTATACAAATCTGTATTTAGCAAGAGATCCGAAGCACCAGTAGTGGGAAAAACATGGCCAGGACTCTCAAGTACACTAGCTTAGCATGTCTGCTAGGAAATAGCTCCCCCTGAAATCACTAATTGCCTTTTTTACATTTCTCTTTATGTGTAGGTTAACAAAAACAAGATACACCATCTTAAGACAGCTCTGGAGGTGTCGGCCGGCACATTTTGTAACTTAAGTCTGTTTCCACATGTCTCTGGTCTATATGCTAGTTAGGCTAAACATGTCCTGATTACAGCCCTGTTCTTAATGCACAAACATGAGACTGATATCAATCTTTTCATCTCACATTCGGAAAGAATGTTAAACTAAAATTAATAAACTAAAATTAAAACTATACTCCTTTAAGAATCACTGCTCGGCTCTAAATCCAGCTCAAATGGATGTCAGGATACCCAGCCAGCAGAGCATCGACCTCTACCACATGCACACACACACACACACACACACAGCTGAAAACAATGCAGAAAGTGCATGTGGGAGGCATGGAGGTGGTCGCCCTCATTTGGACTCCTCACTGCTGACCACTATTGGACACTTGGAGTTTGAGAGGCCGGCTTGGCTGTCTCATCACTCTACAACCAGACGTGTGTGGGGGCACATCACGACTCCTCACCTGCCTGTCCCTGTACCCGTCAGCGTATCTCCTACACCCTGTCCTCTGACAAACAGCCTGGAGGTTTAAAGCCGCCTGCACAGCCTCATCCCGTGTTCTTTTCCTTATCGCAGGATATGAGAAGGCTAAGTAGCCATTAAACATGTAGCAAGTCCCAGGCGTTGCATTTCTCGGCATGTGAGACAGGCTGTGGTAGACTGCATTAGCCTAAGCCTACCTCTAAATTATGCCAGTGATTTGAGAAGCCCTTGGCAGTGTGGAGAGGCAATTCATTCTGACTAAATGTAGGTTGCCATGATATGTGAAGAGTGCTTTGTGGAGAGAGCTTGGTGGAGCCAAAGGAAGATTCAATGAGTCCTTTACCTCAGCTCTGAATAAATCACCCTCAAAGTGTCAAAGACCACTTGTGTTTTATCCCCGTCTGTATGATGGGGACTTCGACACTCAATGGATTAGCAGGGCCAGAATTTGGACGAGGGACAGTGGGGGCATTTCATATGGACAGCCATCTAACACCATTGTGGAAAGGCAATCTCAAACGAGCAGTCTGGCTGTGCCATCAGCACCAAAAAACTGGGCCAAAACTGAAATGTTGGCATTGCAAAGCATTCAGGGATCTGATCCATAACAGCACAGATGAGAATAAGCTGTTTAGTCAAACATACGAAAAAGAGATGTCTCTGGCATTCTCCAAAAGGCTTTCTAACGCCTTTAACTTGGTTTAGAAGTTTTCGTTGACTCAGTTTACATTGTGATGTATTATATCAAGAAAAACTTCACAGACCCATTCTCCAGCATCTAATTTTTACTTTCATCAGCCCTCCTGTCCATTACGGCCTTGTCCGCTACATCCTCGCTTCTAACCCTCCAGTCTGCTCCATTCTCGGTGTCCTCTCTGAGCAGCACGGCACCGGAGCCTGTGGGACAGAACCATCTGTCAGCCACCGAGGAGGCACAGCTAGACATGCCACAACCATTAGAGCAATGGATTTCTACTGTTCCCTGTCTCAGGACTAAAACTTCATCCTTGCATGCCCTGCACACTTTCACGTCAGTGTCAGAGTGAGACATGTCATTCCACTTGCAGGTTATTGCATATTCCCAAGGTATCTCACATTGTCACTTTGCCCAAATTCCTCAATGTTCCAAGGGTGTTTTTTGTTTTTCCTCCCTCTAGTATTTGTTTTGCTTGTTTTTTTACTTTGCTTGTCAATCTTAGTCCTTCTCACGCTCCATCTCCCCTTGCTCTCAACACTTGTTTTTCACAGCTTTCGTGTATAAACTTATATTATATTTTTTTTTTATATTTTAGTTTTTTTTATACATTTTATAAAAAAAGTTAGCTGATAATTGATTTTACTAGTCTTCTTCCAACAGAAACCATATACTAGTTAAGCTATGTCCTGTTTAAGAAAGCTTTTATGTTTAGTTTAACGTGCCTTGTAAAGTTTTATTGTAGACGAACAAAAGTTGTGTTTACATTTGAAATGCTTTCTGTGAATCGTTGACGCTGAATGTGAACATGTTGAATGCATTTTTATGAGGACATAAAACATTTGCAGAGCTCTTGTTTAATATCTGAAATTGCACTGCATTGATGTAAACAATGAAGTGCATTGTTTACGTCAATGATTGCTAACTATCAGAATTCTTCACTGCCTTTGTTTGGCGCATTGTTCAGATTTGTGCGCATTACCGTCACCAACTTTATGTATACCTAAAAATAGCAACAGATATGTATGGTAGCCAAGCGTCCTCATGTGTTGAGTGAAAGCACCTATATGATATTTATCTATCTATCTAGCTATCACAAAATAGGGGCCCCCCAAACAACATTTTTCATAGGGCTCCCGAAAAGCTAGAAACGGCCCTGGATACACATCATTCAGAGTAAGGCCCCAGGGCAATCATGTTACAATCTGTTATGTAATCTGTGGCGTTGACCGTGATGGAGGCTTTGTTTCCTGACTTTTGTATTTAAGGCAGTGCCTCCTCACAGGCAATATCAGTACCCTGGTAAAATGGCACCGTGCCTGGAGAGAAGCGCTGTCTTAAGGACAAACTTTGGGAACAAATGTCCTTCCCCTTACTGGTGTTCTATAACTCGCAAACTTTATGGAGAGGTATGAAATGGATAAGTATAGGTAAAACACTAGCAGCTAGCTAATTGGGCAAACACAACTACAAACATGAAGTGAACACACAATGGCAGAAGGATCTCTGGAAGGAGACGATCAGACGGACATAACATTAGACAACAGCGGCCATGTTTCCTCAAGGGTGTGACGTCACAGTACTGGCAAGCCTTTTGTGCAGTGAACCCTGGGAATAGCAATAACAGCTTGTTGCAGAAGATGTAGACAAAACACACACAGGAAAAAAAAAATCTTGTGGTTTATCTGTTTGACTAGTCATGAAGAGTCTAATGCTTCATGTTTCTGCTGTGTCACTACTGAAAACCCACAGTGGAACTCTTTGCATTGCTCTTTTGTTTGACTCAGCTATATTAAGCTTTCAGGACTTGCTGTTCTGAGCACTACTGAACACGTTGGTCCCCCAGTGCTGTCAGGGACACGAAATAGCGAGTCCTGCCTTTATTGTAAATATCAAGCAAAAGGCAGCGATGACAAGAGGTTCCTGGTGGACACAGCCTCAGTCAAGATGTAATTTGTTATCTCTTCCGCCAACTTATGTCTGTCCACTCCTCACTTTGTCTCCCTGTATTATTTGTCAGCAGGGTCTCTCCTCAGGTCACTAGTGACACACCAGTACCACAACTTAATTACTCACAAACCTCTGGGAAAAATAACCAAGAGGCACTCTAATCACTGACTGCACTGCCAGAGGTAATGCGAAACCTCCCTCCTTGCTTTTACTCTGTCACCACGCATTTCCTCCTAGGGGCTGACTCCTCTACTTTCTTCCTCCTCTGACCTCTCTCTCTCACTCCCCTGAGAAAGTTCCAGTTGGTGGCCTTTCTCCAGGGTGAGTGATGGCAGCTCCATAGACAGACTCATCCACACTTAATTACCCACAAGCCCCTTGGAGGACAAATGTAGAGTGACTGAGGCATGCACACTGTGTCATCCCCTTGTGTGCTTTCATTCCAGCCCGTCCACTGCGACTATTTTCACCATGGTTACATAACAAAGTCATTTTGGGAAAATTCCACTTTGGAAGAGGATCATTATTAGCATAAATATCGCTCTAAGTTTGTAAATTTTTAATCAAATAATCACTTTGAGTTGACATTTCCCCCTTTGGTTATTCCAATGCAACATAACTTCAAACCCACAGAGCTGTTCCTCTCACATTTTCAGACAGACCAGCGGGGCCTCTGATTGGTCACAGTTAAGCTTCAATGCTTCTGGGTAACAGAGTTTGTCATGCCCAGCACCCAGAGTGATATTCTGAAAACATGGGATTGCAAGTACACTGCAAATCAAGAAAGAGCCTGGTTGTTCTCGTCCACAGACGCCCTTGAAGCAGCGCGCATACACATACAAGACACTGAGATCAATTTGAAAATTTATTTTCATATAAAAAGACACTATGAAAACATTAGAGGACTACTTTGTACAATCTTATGTATAAAAAGAACAAAAATGAGGGAGAAAAGGAAAGGGAGGGTTTTTCTGTAATAAATCAACTGGAGTGTTGGATGGTTGTAGCAGTCGGTTGACACCTAAGCATAGAAAGCTGAAAGCTTAAGGGTGAAGGTGAGCATAGTAGGTTGAGGAGTTGATGTCCGCCAGGAGTAAAGTTGCAAATTGGCTTACTTGTGATTCATATTTGTTTATGGGCTGTTGTGTTTGGCGGGCTTTCAACACACAAAGGCAAACAAGATGACATGCTAACAGACTCTGACCACCTGACCATCATCTCCGTGTGTTAGCGTTCGCGTCATACCAGAGTTTATCATTGCAAAGAAAACCGTGAATTTGCAAGGTGATCCTTAGCTGTGGTGGCGCCTTCCAATGATCAAACACCGCAATCTCAATCGGTCAAGCAGCATCTCACTTACCGTTCTTGGAGATGAAACCTTCCAGCCCCTCATTGAGTTGAAGCCCGTCATACTGCAAAATATGGAAAAGCTCACTAATGGAAGAGGAAAGTAAGAAAATCCCATACTTCCCTTTTTATCTTTCATCACATCCCATTTATAAGTTACCATGGGAACGAGGCTTTGTAGAGAATTAATCTACAGTTTTCTCTCTAAAACGTTTCATATATATATATATATATATATATATATATATGTACAGCAAATTTGTCACAAGTTCACATCTGTTTCACCTGAGACTGATGCTTTCTTCTATTATAGAGTAACACCCACTGATGGAGACGGTGTAGCTCACAGGCCCGCTTGCTTTGTTTAGTTTGGACACACTGTACAGTAGATCTGGAGCCCGAGCCTCTCACAGAGGGTCAGGTGAACGTGACCTTAGCTCGGAAACTTGGGGGCTGAACCTACCTCGCTCCTCCGAGAGGGAGCGTTCTGTAGGTTTGCCTATCAGCTGATTAGCTTGAAAGGTTAGAAGGGCCGCACTCTTGTCTCACCATCTGCGCTGTGCTGCACTACCACCACATTAGGGATCTTTAAACAGATGGTTTGAGGGCTGCATTGGAAAATGTCAGGACAAATCGCCATCCCCGGATAATTACTGTTTTGAGCACTCCCTCTTCTTAATCTGCATCTCTGCCTGCCTCTAGCTTTCTCACTATATATTTTTGGATCTTTCTCCTTGGCTACCATTTTCTCACGCACTTTTTTCTCTCCCTAAATTGTCTCTCTCCTCTTTCACCAGACTGTTAGATTAATGGGAGCTGCTATGAACATCGACTGAAAAGTTATCGAGCCATCTATTGAATTCATCCTGCACTCTGACACTCTCTGCCGGTGTGTGGAGGACTGATGTGCTAATGAAGAAACAGCAGGAAACGGGTTGTCCTCTTGTAGTGACTGAAGCATGGATGTAGAATGTCAAGCAGGAAGCATCTCCACTGGCTTTTTTTTTTTTTCCCCTCACTTTTCCCCTCTTCAGTCTGCCGCCTTATAACCTGTGTGACTGCCCCTCTGTCTTTGTATTTCACTGTCTCTTTCTGCAGCTGCTGCGCTCACGATCGCAGGATCCAATCACACGGACAGGGATCCATGTCAACGAGGAATTATACATCTGGCTTCACTGCTAACATTAAGATTTCATGCCTCCTGGTAGCTCGACGCTGGGTGGGCAGCATGAACAACAGAGAAGGAGAAACGGGAAGGCGGTGGTAGATGAAAGCAAAGGGAGGCATGTTTATCTTTAAATCCGTAATGGGAATTATTGGGAAAAGAAGAAAATTTGGCTCAGGTGGTGTATAGTTTCACATATTGGTTTTAAAAACCTCCTCAGGTTATGTGAAGCTAACAATATTTCCTCAGTAACTGGGGATGATTGAGTTAGCCGCCAAACAGATCGATACTTCACTCCAAGCAGCATAAGTGTACGTGTTTTTGCGGAATGGGAGATCCTAAACAGCTTGCATGGATTCCATTTGGGCTGAAAATGACAGAGATATTCTCTTTTTCTGGCATTACTGTGATTGGTGACGGCTGAAATGGATTCAGATGCTGCACTCTTTAAAGGCTTTTATCTCCAAGCAGTGGGGGAAACAATAGAGCAAAAATCTGCATAACAATCGCCATCCTTCTTTTCCCTCATGGGTGGATAACATGCGGCGCACATTACCTCAGAAAGCAAGCTCACATTTATGTGCTGTGTGTCCTAAATCCTTTTTTTTTTTTTTTTTAAAGTTCCACATGGGTTAATTCTTGCAGGAAATGAAAGAAAAAAAGAATAAAAAAATGTAAAAAAGCGGCACGAGCACAAACCAAACCAGTGTGAAAATAAATTCTTTTTGAACAGTTAAGACCATAGAACACAACTCAGTTATTTGTTTCAATTGTGTTATTTTTTCATTAAAAGTTTCAAAGCATAGGGGAGGACATTTTTTTTTACTAAACCATAGAAAATACACAAAAAGGGGGGATTCAGTGTTGACACAGAGGATGTGAGAGGTATGGATGGATGGGATTGTTGAACTGGAACCTGAAAAAAGCAGAGAGGACGGCACATATCAATGAGCAGCTCTTTCCCCCGTCCCCCATCCATCCAAAATGACAAAAAGAAACGAAATGAAAATAAAAAAGGAACGACAGATAGAATGCTTTCGTCATCCATTAGAAGGGAAGGGGGAAATAAATGAAAGCAAAGCGCCTGGGGGGGGGCTACCAGTGTGAGAAACCTCAGTGAGATTTTTTTTCCCCTTGCTATAAAATAACTGAACGGTGCAGAAATATTCTTTCCCCCCCCCCCCAAATCAACAAACAATTGAAAGAGATTTTTTTTTCTCCAGAATAAAATCAAGACATTTTTCTCAGAAATAAGTTTTTCATAGTTTTGTTTAGTTCATTTAAAAATCTTTCGTCAGTCACAGACGTGTCAAGCCCCTGTTCTTTCTTTTCAGTAGTCTTTTGTGAAAATATAGAGTAGAACAGTCTTCTTTCCATGTCTGTCCGCTGCAGCAGTAAACAAATACAGGATGGGATCTGGCAGAGCACATTGCAGGAGACGGGGAGCAGTGTGTGTAAGATCTTTAAGAAAAATCATTTACTTATGTATATCTTTTCAGGAGTTCAGTATCTGTGTGCATCTGTATCTCGGCATGAGCATGAGTGGATTCAAGTGAGTGTGTGTACGTCTGTGTGTCTTCACACTTCAGTCTGGAAGTCTCCCTCGGAGGAGTCAGGTGTGTTAGCGGAGGAGGAGTCCCAGTTCTTATTGTGCAGCTCCATCCGGTCCTTCTGCTCCCCAGGCACAATGGATAGCTCGGGGGTCATGGTCTTGAAGCTGTCCCAGGAGCTCTGGTCCTCAGGGGTTGACTTGTCCTATTGGAGAAGGAGGACAAGGAAAAGGACCATATAAGGAAAAATAAGCTGCAAATGAAGACACCATGTGGACGTAAAAAAGATACAAAATCTCAGTTAAAGGGAAGTTCTGGCTTTATACAACCTGGGTCTTATTTTGATGGTTTTGGACACCATTTTATCTGTACTAATAACAGTGGTGACATCGCAAGTGTCATCTCACAGGGCAAGAAACACAAACAGTTAGATTAGCCAAACTTATTTAGAAGAGAGAATGAAGCTTAATGGCAAAATGATGATTACCAACCAGACAAAGAGGGCAAGTTCCCAGGGGCCTTGAACGGTCAAAGGTCCCAAAGGCCCCAGACTACCTGTGCAGCAAGTACTTTGTGGTAATTTGATTATTTGCAAATCAGTTTTGGCAATATGCACAATATAAACTGAAGAGGTGAGGGAATTGTTGGATTTTTACCTGTACTCTACTAGTTTTAGCATCTTAAAATCATCTTTTTTATTCTACACATTCTTTACACATTCGTTCTTCATTACCCACAATGCAACTCGACCACCGACAGTTCGGTCAGAGAATCGGGTATGTTATACTAGCAGCAGCTAGTAGCCTCGAGTAGAGATGAGGAGCAGCCTACAGAGGTCTGGTTACTTTTTCTCCACAACCCCAGATTTTTTTCATTTTCAAACTTATAGCCTTCAGCCCCAACAGATGCTGACTCAAGTAACAATTCATCAGATTTCGCACAGCTCCCTCTGGATCAACAAAACACTTCACAAATGCAGCACAACTCCCAAAACCTGTAAACAGAGTTTGATGTGTAAAATCGGTGGAGTTCCCCTTTAAATACTTACAGCTGCTATTATGCTTAGAAATTCTAACCAAATTAACTGTGGGAACCAGGGGGCCGGGGCACTGGGGACCCACAGTTCATGCTTGCCCTGGGGCACCCTGGTGGGTTAATATGGCCCTGACTTCCTGCTTCAGTTTTCACCTACTGTACTTACCACATCTGTGCTTACACACAGTTTTCCTGTGCAGTGATGGATTATTACAGACATGTTTGAGTGCACTCACTTTCGGTTTTATCTCCAAATAAAGTGGATTAGATAAAATCACTAAACTATTTGCTTGTTTCCAAAATGTCTGATCATCTGACTGCACGAGTTTCTTGTGCCATGTCGGACTTTGTAGCAACCTCGTTCCCAAATTTCAGCAATTACATTTGGCGAGTATAGTATTATAACGGATAGAAATGATGGCCAACACTATGAAATAAGACCCAAGTTGTAATAAACTGGAATTTTCCTTTAAATGAAGAACCATTGCCGTGGCCAGTACACAGATTTGGAGATGGATACATTGAAATATGCACTCATAGACGCTAAAGTTTATCTTTGGCCAACCACTCAGTGCCATTTCTTAGAAGTTATATAATCCCACAAATACTATAGAAAGCAGGACCATACGTACCTGTAGTTCAGCGCACCTTTCCATCTTTCTATCATCAAAAACTACTTCTGTTCTTTTATTTACAGAAATGATACCAGCCCTCCTTTATCTCCCACCTGTCCCAATCAGTAACTTTTCAGGAACCCTTCTAGGCTTGGGTCTAGAAGGGGGTCGCTGCATGTGGTCCGCAGATGGGCCCACTATGCATGTAAAATACATGTTGGGGGATTAGCTATGAACAGAATTAGAGGTAGCATTATGCATCAGATAAGGGCCATTATTCAAATCGGACTCATTATCTGGCGGAGATAATGATTTCACAGATACGAGCTGGGAAAGACATAAGGGATCGCTAGCCCACATGACTCTAGATGAAGCAAAGCATACAAAGCCAAAAAAAACAACAACCCAAGACAGACTACATGTGGTGCTTTTCGCAGACATGATGGACCCCAGGTGCAGCAGAGCTTTTTGTTTGGACTACATGGAGCTGAATTTTCATATTCTTCATGAACATTAAGTCTCGCAGTAAAACATGAGTGCTTTGAAAAGTGCATTTGAGATTAAATTCAGTGAAAATACCAAACGTGCTTACCCCTGTATGACCTACGTGCCTGTTTGTACATATGTAATCCATTAGAGAGAGCGCTGCTGTATCTGCTCTTCAACTCAGCTCTCTCTCCTTCAGCTTCTTTCATGTTGTTTTCTATCTTCTTTTGCCACAATCCCATCATTCCACCAACTCTTACAAAGTACTCACATGCAATTCGCTTTGAGCTATTCACACCCTCAACCCGTCTATCTCTTCATCACACACACACACACACAGACACAAACTCATTGATCTGCTGTAGCACAGCACTCCCTTCCCCCCTTGCAGTGTGATGATCGTAGCCGGAGCGCTAGGGGGCAATATCTGACTGATTATCATTCTCCCTGCGTCACAGCCTGACAGTTGGTAAAATGAATACAAAAGGCATAATCTGGGAGCCAATTTGCATGCTAAATGCTGGTGAAGGAACATTTTGTAATGCAGGAGTGTGGGTAATGCTGCAGTTAAGCCCAACTTTATCCCTGGGAGACTAGGCTAACGCGATTGTGCTGCTACTGCGTCTCTATCCTTTCCCTTTCGCCATCTCTGCCTGCCTCCATTCCCTCCTTGCCCCAAAGCCCCGTCTCATCCCTCTCTGTCTCCCTCTCTCCCTCTCTGCCAGAAACCGCTCTACTTACACTCGACGAGTTCTTTTCACCTCCGGCAGACGAAATGCTCCATCGCTTTTCCCTCTGTGGTGATGAAATGGGAGGGAGAAGACAAGGAGGGGGTGACGAGAGGGGGAGAGAGAGGAAAAGAAAGAGAGAAGAGGGGTGGAGGGATCACAGTCACTGACAACTCTGCCCTGAAACAATAGCATTGTTCCCACACCTTCACCACGTGAACAGGCAGTTGTTGCTTTGTGCTTACACCTTACCCCTTCTCCCTCTCTGCCTCCATCTCCCAAATCCCCTTATCAGCTCTCTCATGAGAAAATAGAACATATGTACACACTCACAACATGCACACATGAAAAGAAACACTGCAACCAATGATTGAACGCGTGATGTCAGCATGGTTATACACACATAATCGAACTGCGTGGGAACAGGCAGCATTCTTAACATCCTGACTTGTCAAAGCTTAGAGGAAACCTGATAAAAGCAAGGACGAAGTGACTGAAAGATTCTACATGCTACGCACCACTAATAGCAACTACAGCTATTATAAAAAGGGATAGAAGAAAGGATGGCATGTGAGCGTAAAGTAATCTGATTCTAAAAGTCGTAGTAGCGAATCTGCCGTGCAGTGCTAGAGGCCTTGGAGCTCACGTATTTTAAATAATGTTGAAAGAGGATAACTAATCTGGTTATTAGTACATGGAAGTGCATCTACACTATCTGCATTATTGATTTGATACCGTATGTGTTAACACAACACATTAAATAGCTAAAGCTAGGCTATAAAGTGGACATTGCTGACTCTGTATGTTCTGCCTCTGGCTTAAACACATAAACCTTACTTCCCCTGTCGTACCTGTGCAGTATTATCTATCATTTTTTTTGTTCCTGTGTTGTTTTTTTTCAAAGCAAACTGCTGACTACAACAGCTTGCTTCTGTATGGGTGGTCTGTTTGTCCAACATGTACACTGGTCACAGGTGTTATCCTAGTTGGCTGGTCAGAGTGTGAGCTAGTGATGAGTCCAGCAACACCAGTGCAAAAAATAGAAAAAATAAGTCCTATAGTGTTTGGTATTCTCAGTTCTCAGTTGTGTGTGTGTCGTGATGTGTGTCATGAGGTGTGTGTGTGTGTGTGTGTGTGTGTGTGTGTGTCTAAATCCCAGTCTGCCTCAAATTGATTCCCTATAGTGGCTCTAACAACTTGGCTAATATTGATTGAAGCTTTATTTTGGCTAGAAGAATTTCAGGTTATTGTAAAAAAGTTTCTGGCACACACAATCATAAGTTTTAATTTTTCTATCTGTGAAAAGCAGCAGACGAAATTGCACATGATTCTTTCTGGGAGAGCTGTTTGTATAAGTGTTTGGGAGTGTGTCTAAACGAGTGTGTGTGCAGTGAAAGTCACAAAGACAAACTTTGGTGTTAATATGTAAAATTTAAGATTCACCCCTTCGGAGACTAAAAACATTTCTGGGGCTCAGAACATTGCCTCGGGGTTTCTTGATTTCCTGTTATATGTGATGTGCTCATTAGCTATCTTAGCCTACATGCTTAACATTTATAGAAACTTAAAATTTGCAATTGACATACAACAGTTTGATACTTGAAGCTGATATATTGTCAGTGGCAGTACTGAGTCAGTGCATTTACTCAAGTACTGGACTTGTACTTTACTTGAGTATTGAGTACTTTTTACTTCACTATATTTATCTGACAGCTCTAGTTTCTAGTTAATTTACATATATAGTATTAGTTATAATTAACCTCTAAAAGCACAGTTTGGCCACCATCAGTGTTTGCAATGGAACTGGCAATATGGGTATTCATTCACTGACTCTGTACTAGGACAATGTCAACCATTTTAACAACACACCTACAGTGTGGCTTTAAAGACACACCATGGGGGTACCTTCCATTATACTTTTGCAGGCACAGCATGGGAAAGTGGAGCTAATGTGGCCGCAAGCACCACAAGACCCCCAAATCCATTCTCTACACTGGTTAAAGGGGTGAAAGTCACCAATCGGAAATGTTTGCCTAATCGCTTAGACTTAGACCTAACACTTGAAGTTTCAGGCAAGCTACATGATTTTCTGAGAGAAAATGCTACAAGCTGCAAGCATGACTAAGCTAAGCGACGAAAACAGGTTGTAGGAAAAGTACATACTAGAAAAAGATGCTACTGCACAAACATCTAAAGCCATCTGGAGAAGCCTCGGCTACAGTGTTGGTGGATGAGGCCCACTCTCTGTCACTCAGTCCCCCTCATTTGGACCATGGAATGGAAATTGTGTCTGGATGTGGGTGAGCAATGTGGCAGGCTGTCTTTGGGAGATGATGGGGGAAGACAGGTGGTTGTGGGTAAGTGGCTTAACTTTACCTTTGTTGACTTGGATGCCCATGGTTCTGCTGACTGTCTGGCTACATTCAAACTGGGACATGACAACAAGTATGCAACACAAGGCCCAGTCAGCCAACAAAGGACATAAAACAGAAAAGAAAAAAAAACAAAAACAAAAAGAAATCAATAAGATGTGTCAGTAAGGCAAATAAAACACATACACTGAGTGTGAGGCTCGCGTGAAACAAACTTAAATCACATTTATACATGAAGAAAATGAAAGTAACATCAAGAGTAGACTAAGTGGATACCAGAACATGACTGCAGTGTTACAGCTGTCAGTGGGCTTTGAGTCATTGAACCAGAACTGGACTATTTCAAGATCTCTATGTGTGTTTCATCCATTATATCATCAAGATAATGATAGAATCCAGATTCCCTATTCAGCACTGGCATAATTTATTAGGGGGCACAAAAATAGACTAACTGGGCATAGCAGTCTTTAGCACCATTTACCCCTTAGCTGGGAAGGAATCTGTGTCACAAGTAATAAGGCCCTTCAAAGGAGCCAAATCTGGAGAATGTAGGGCAAATAAATTCCATTAGTGCAACACATTGCAAACAAACGAGCAATCAGACACACGGGCTTGGTTCGCTGCCGTCTGGGCCTGTGCAGTGCAGCGCAATGTGCAATCCAAGGCCAGTAGTCCTATAGCGAAAACAGTTCCAGCTAGCGATTCGGCCCCTTTCACCTCCCTTTAATTGGCCCAAGGACACTAAATGAGCTAAATTAGTATTGTGCCTCTTGGTGCACAAAGCCAGTGTTGGGCTTGTTCCGCCTGGGCTAACCGTCCCCTCATTAAGAGTCACTGATAGAGCCAGTGTGCTAAAGCTACACTCCGCCAGCCCTCAGTTTTCATGGACAATTTGTGTGGAAGGATGAAAACAGTTGATGAGTTTATACTCGCCACGGAGAAGGGGGCAAGGAAATAATTAAAAACAAGCTAATGAGAGGAATTAATTATTCAATCTATGCCTCAAACGTGCCACAGAGGGCTCAGTTTAGAGGGAGAAATGGGAAAATGAGGGAGATGGAGAGAGAAGAGAAAATGTCAAGCCATGAGGATGAATAGAGGGGAGAATGAGATATGAAGAGGAATAAGAGGGGAGAACTTGCTTTATTGCTGGAATGTGAAATTGAAGCCCCTTAGCTTAATGCCAGCAAATTGACTATCAAGACCTACGGAGGTTGCAAGTGCAGGCAAATTGCCCTCACTGAATCAACAAAAATGGTGTCTTTGTCATTTAAAATTATACATCTTCATTTTACGTGACATATCCTTAAAGCATACACATTACCTTAGCTAAATTTCCCTTCAGTGGCCTAAAAACATTGCTGGAATATCACGAACAGCCACTAATGTTAACTGTGGATGCATGAAGAGAGCACCCCAGGTCTCACCTCTCTTTTATGGGGCAGGCTAATGGAAGAACCCTCTCAAACTATACCGCAATATATTTCCATATGTAGCCTAAAAGTCTAGGATTTCAGCACAGAATTTGAACACACGCCTACAGACATTAAGATTGCACTGCAAATACATCTTTCATAATCAAAGGTTTGCTGGCTGTCCCCGCTCTGATCTAGAATGAGTGAAATCACAACAAAGCAGAGTACTTGTTTCCTTTGTCTTTTTCTCCATCCCACTGCGTTCGGCACAACTCCTCACTGTATCTGGAGAGGGAAGCCAAGCACGCTTCATTTAATCAAGAACACAGCAGACGATGGGAAGGAAATATATCCCATTTGAGAGCTAAAAAATGCATCAGCCAGGCCATTACGCAGTGCGAACTCACTCTCTCTCTCTCTCTCTCTTTCTCTCTCACACACACAGTCCATCCCACACACAGAGAGCAGCATCATTGCGCACTGCATGCAAATTTGTGTTATGACCTTCTGAACCCTGTGGAGAGGATAGAAAACGACAGGCTAACTCTCCACAGTGACGGAGGCCAAGAAGCTGTTCTAAATCTAAACATTAGCGCAGTGATGCTGATGCATACTGTGTTACATACACACTGCATCCACTTTGTCTTTCAGTAACCCCACTGAATCCATTTGTATCCTGTCTCCATTATTGGAGACAATGAAAATGGACTCCATTTCCCTGCTAGCCATATGGCCCCTGCCAGAGCATCCACTGTACTTAAAACAGAGTAGGATTTGAATTTGTTTTCATCGTTAGCATTCATGTGGAGCTCACTTTAACAGAATACAATATAAGTGTTACCAATGGAACAGATATTATTCTCTTATGGGGGCAGACAACTGTGTATCTATACAAAAACACTTAATTCAAGGTCAGTAGCTGGTGTTGTGATGTCAAACAAGCAAAAATAAAAGCTAACAATCTACAATCAGTCGACATAAGCTCGCAGTGACCTCTGTAACTTTATCTTACTGCATTAAAAATGCTCACAGATGTCTGAAACCAGCAGGAGAAATATATGTTTGTGTCACAGCCTGAGACTGACCTTTGTTAGCCATAGTTTACCAGTGAGCCATTTTTCTGAGTAGATTTTAAAGGTCATGCATATGTTTTTCATGAATATCAACAGAATATGTAACAGAGGGCAACATGTAGATTTATTTTCAGACTACAGGAATAGCTCTGCAAGCCTCAGCAGCCTAATAGAAAAGACAGACAAGGTGATATTCAACATTGAGGTTAATGGGGAGTCTTGTGATATAGTATCTATCTCCCCCTTCTTTCCAGCCATGTCTTTCTCCTTAATTTGCGTCTATTAAGCCTAACACTGAGTCATCACTTAACACCGTCTAAGTGTGGTAAATCTAGGGATTACCAGTTACTGTACAACATAGAGTTAACAACAGTGTGAGAAAGTGGTATGGAGAGACAAGCAAAGCCAAAAAAAGCAGAAATCAAAAGACTGAAGTATGTGAATTCTGTCTGTGATGGCACATATAATGCCCAAGACCACTTTAAGCCCACTGCACTTACACATAAAATTGGATAAGATGTGAAAGAAAAAAAAATGCTTTTGTGTGTGTGAGGGGGGCATTTTCTGATATCCACTCATCTCCTCAACACAGCCAACACAGAGATCCTACCTTTCAAGAGAAGGAAAATGGATCAAGTCTCTTCTGATCCCATAAGCCTTTGTGATATTTCCTAGTCTCATCAGCACCCATACAAAGTGCATCATGTTTGGCCCTTTTTAAAGCCAATGAGCTAGTTTATGGACAGAATATCATGGTTTATGAGGTGATTATAAATCGGTTTGGATGGGTCATTGTCTTTATGAACTGATTACCACTTGATTATGGTGTTTAGGTCATAAGGCTTAATTCAGGCACTGAAATGGGCACAATGACTGTATGGAATGTCACACCACACACAGTGGTGCTACAATAATGAAAACACAACCCAAAACAACAACAAAAAAAGTCTTTATATGCTTATCATGGATAATTAATGGAAGATGAACCCAGTCTTGCATCAGACCACCTTACAAATCCATCTCTCTGGTTATAGTGATTCCGGATTGTGTATTTCCATATGAATTTGTATAGGACTTGAAGGAGGAAGGAGAATTAGCATTCATTATATGAATGCAGAAGCACAGGGGGTACAAGCTGTGATGCACTGAACTGTTACACCACCACACCACTAGGGAACCATCTAATATTTAGGCTCATCAAATACATTCACTTCACTATGAGATGGCGCTGACAGGTAATAGATGAGCAGCTACATGGAGTAAGCTTATAGTTTGACACTGTCTGTGTGACTTTAACTACAAATTATGGTCTTGAAAAAGCAGGCTTTTCAGTGTCTCATGTACACATACTAAGTATGAAGTAACATACTGTTCAATGACTGTTCGCTAAACCCCACCCCTCTTAGTTATTGATGCCATGCCTGTCAAGCTCTCCATTTACGCACATATGGAGTTTACCACGGTAACGGTGGCAGATCAGAGTTCTTGGTAGTTTTTTTTAAAGAGTGGGTCCTTGATATCAAACAAAGGTAGACAAAAGCAGGTTCCTCATTTTCGGTTGGCGACCGTCGATTTTGTTGTCTGAAATGACAACTGTCACTGGCAGATTTTATCAGCTGTAGCTAGCTAACTAATTAAGCTAGCGTTAACTTTTGGCTGCTTAGCTAGCTATTTTCAAGCTAGAGTAAAGGTTTTTAGGATGAAGACTTACAGATGTGTTTGGCAAACTTAACTATCTGAGGTAATGTTGGCTGGTGTGCAAACTACCCCAAATCCAATAAGGCGCAGTACAGAAATACTAACGTTAGCCTAAACTCCGATATTGCATCCAGTACACAGCTTCCACACTGTGGGAAAATACTGTACATAGTAAGCTAGATAGCCAGACATGCTATAATAAACTCAAACACGACCCTTCAAACTCTTTAAACGCTGAGTGTCTCTCTTAAAACAGCCCCATGCACACCGCTTCAACATGTCGAGAAATCCAAAGCTTGACAGGCCTGCTGTGCCTAGTTACGGCTGCTAAGCTATGATTGGACGATTGCTGATTGGGGGAGAGGTTTAGCGAACCATCAGTTACATGCGAAATGTGCATCTTTGCAGGGAAGGAAACACAGATACAGTACATACAGT
The DNA here is from genome assembly GCA_002120245.1 of Maccullochella peelii. Lineage (NCBI taxonomy): Eukaryota > Metazoa > Chordata > Actinopteri > Centrarchiformes > Percichthyidae > Maccullochella > Maccullochella peelii. The sequence goes on from LKNJ01000925.1 coordinate 40,935, forward strand.
GGCAAACTATGAGACACATACAGTGACATGTAGCACATCAACTCATCAGCCTTCATCAGAGTGTCTTAGAGGGGCTCTACAGCAGGAAGTTTATGTGGGGTTTAGAATGTCTTACGTTGACTTTCTTTGTAAACGAGCGATGATCTGCGCACAAGTGATGGCTCGGTGTTGTGCCTCGGTGGTGGGGGAGGGGGGACCTGTAGTGGACGAACACCGGCCGCAGTGGTTAGAAGGGGTTACAGGTTGTTTAGGGTCTGGATTGAAATACTGTTTAGGCACTTTAAAGGAGAGAGGCCTGCAAAAGTCAGGGGGGTTAATGAGTTTTTGAGGCATCATTGCTTGAGGTAGATGACTCATCGTTAGACAGGTAAGGGGGAGTCAGGGTTTTCATTCTACTAGTTTTGCCTGGAACTGGCTAGCCTCCCTCATCATTAAAAGGTGAGATGCTCAATAGTACCAGTCCTTGAGTGACTAAGTCAATTGGCCATGTGAAGATATGGCCAATTGAGTATCAACTTTCACAGTACTTTGGGTGTCCATCCGTGAGAAGATATCCTTGTGAAATACAATTATGTTTGCTATTAAATCACAGCACTCTATGTGAAAATCACTGTCAGTGTTTGTCATATGGCATAGAAGGGAGGTTTTTAAAGTTATTATGAAACAATTATATCATTACTCATGCAGTAATCGTCTCCTAAACACTTTTAATGTGTGGTCATGTGCTTCAGACATGGGCAGTGCAACACACTGATCTCAAACGTAAAACAGATAAACACACAAACATAAAAGAAGAAGAGGACACTGACACACATATACACTCATGCCTACAACCACACACACACACACACACACAGAGGCATGCAGCCACACACATAGGCACTCTAATATTCAAGTGCACGGACATGCACGCCCACCCACACAGACACACACACACACACCCTTTTCATCTCCATAATTACTGTATAGTCAGCATGCCCGTGTCTGGGGGTGACTCTCAAAGTGATATGTTGACAACAGCAGAGCTGAACTCAAACTGGGTCCTGTCAAAGGACTGACACTGATAGCATTATCCGTGTAATTATTCACAGTTAAGTGAACTGCCTACTTACTTTTAACATAATGGATTTGGATGAGTAAGCCATATCTATGCTGCCCTTTCATTTCATAACTTATGTGATGTCACTAACCCCGAGGAAATATGCATTCCAATTTGTCTTAATTAGTTTAAATACAGCCTATCTATTATTTGTGGCCGGGCTTTCATTTCTTTCACATTTGGGCATAATCTCAAAGCACACCTGAGCTCCCTCTGAGGCACATTAGCATGCTGCAGTGCAACTGTGAAGAACCACAGACTTCTATATGGCTTACATCTTTGCAAGCATCCTGCCATTTTCTTCTCTTCCATAAAATATTCGCTTGGCATTAATGAATGGGGAGTTGGCCACTGCTTCTAAAAATCTTGATCAAGACATTGAGCAAATGAGGAGTGAAGGAAAAGGCCGCCGGTCTGGCACGGGGAAATGGCAGCGTGTTTGCGTGCGTGAGTGTGTGTGTGGCTACATGGCATGGGGAATATGAGAGATGTCAGGCTGGCCTCTGTTCCTCTACTGGCGGTGTAAATTAGATGTGAACCATCATGCCGCCGATGCCAGGGGAAAGTACACCTATCAAGGTTGGCTAACTCATCATGGCTCTACGCACTAAAGCTCCGCAAATGAAGGGAGTAGGAGCATGTGCGCGTGTTTAAATCTTAATGAAACGGGCCCTCTGAAGGTCAGTGCAGAGCAAGCAGGGACTCCTTCGTCTGCCGCTAATGGCGTATTAATGATTCAAAGAAGTCTCATGCTCACAGGTACCCAACCCAAGCATCCCGCTGACACACACACCCGCCTCACAGACACATAAAAAAACACTGTCACATACAGTACATAGACAATGAATCTGATTAAATAGACATAAACAGTGTGACACAGACATAGGCAAAGCACTGTGTATAGGCACGTGTGTTGTTTTTTTTAGCAATGCATTGTGGTGAGGTGAGGTGATTTGGTAAGAGGGAGGTCTTAAATTGCAGAATTTGAATTTCATTAACCACATATGATTGATTATCCCTCAGCTAACAGCTCATGTGATCAACGGTTTAGACAGGTATTTAATAAGGCACTGACCACAAGTGAGAATTAATTAAGTTCAGGCCAATTACAGCAGGCCTAAGAAGATATTTACAGTAAGAAAGCGGGGATAAAATGCCCCTCTTATATTTTAAAGTTATATTCATGAGGTAGTTATTGTTGGATTCTCCATGGATGTGATAGTAAGTACAACAGTGAATTAATCAAATGGCAATGCAATTACATACACTATTCACATTACATTGAAGTTCCTATGTTAGAGCAACATTTTTTTTCGCATTTCTAAGGCAGCAATTTGACTGGAAAAAGACAACATAATGAATACAGCCACTTACAAATGTTCCGTATGTTTTATATGACTGGGAGCTTTACTCAGAATTTATGACTATAATCGTCTGAGAGCTACTTTAACACGTAAATGCAATGTCACTATAGTGCTGATAATATTTAGCCAGCGCGGGCCACTTTCTGTGAAGCATACTACTGCAATTTTGATCCGAGCAGAAGTCAGCATTTTTTTTTCCAGTGTCAATTCTTCAGTGTTAAAGGGGTGGGGTTTTGAGGGTTGTGACAAAGTGCGAGAGAGGGTGGAGGTGCGTGGGTACAGCGGGTTCCCATCCCGCGTTTGGGCAATGGTCTTACCTTGAATGTGGACATGGCTGGGTCCCTGCTATACCTGTCTATGGTGTGGAACTTGGACGAGTGGTTGAGCTCATGGTACAGCTCAGAATGTCTTTTGCGAGTGTGCATCACTTTCTGGAAGGGAAGAAAGGAAGGGACAGCAAAAAATGAACCAAATAGAAACAAAAAAAGCAAAAGGAAGGGAGGGCCAATATAGGGGCAGGCAGGGGAACGGGAATTGGTAAAAGGCTGAGGGACTGCAGTGATGCCAGCCATGAAAAGGGGTTAGAGAGGGACGCCGACAGATTGATTGATCGATCGCTGGCTCATGCTCATACATCATCCACCTCCTCAGTCTTTTTGGCAACTGGCAGTGCTGCAGAGGAGTCCTTTAAGTGAAAATTTGGTGAAAATGACTGACAGAAATGCCATTGTTACAGACTGGTGCCTGCTAGATGGTGGTCCTGTTAACTCAGGATTTTGTCGAACTCATTAAATGTTTAACAGATGGAGTGGGATTTAACTCTTGCCCTAGCGAAGGGATATGTTGATAAAAACTGCCTTCCCTGTGTTCTGAATATGCCTGTCTAGAAGGCAGCTAAATTCAGATCTTTAATTTTCTGACAGCAAACTGCATTTGCCAGTGCCACTGCTGTTGTCTCTCTGTGTTAATGGGCAGTGCTGGAGCTGCTCGGCAGTAGCTAATCGTGAAAGCAGCTTGCGAGGTTGAAAGTGACACAGGGGCAAGATGCCAGCACTCACACCCGCACACTTACCGGCCAGGACTGGCGCTTAGCACTGGCTCCAATTACTTCAGAGTGGGCACTCTCATCTCTGCTCAGCTAAGAAGGTGCAACTTGTTCTTTGCTATGTGTCTTTTTGTTGCTAGGTCTTTAGTTATCCTTTTTATATGTTTGGCATATTCTTATCTGAGTCATATGGTTTTAGGTTTTTCCAGTAAAAGAAAGTGTATAAACTATCACCTCCTGTAAGTGATCGTCATAACCTAAAGAACGTTAATTTACAGGGGAACTCCAACGATTTTACACTGAAAGTTTAGTTGACTTGTCATGAGGAATACTACCCAGTCTGTGAAAACAGTTGTATAATGTCCTCTGTGGTTTGGAGGAGCTTTCCAATGTTTGAAAAAAGCTCAGCTTGAGCTAGTGATTTAAAATTCATAACAGAAAGCCTGTGGACATCAGGTGTGGTGTTTGAAAGATTCAGTGCACATTTAGGAGGCAGGGGGGCCTAATGAAAGATGCTATTGGGTTGCATAATGAGTAATGTAGGATCCAGCGTTTTTGGAGCTTGACCCATACTAGGAAATAAAAGTCAGGATATCTCAGTTCAGAGTTTGACTGTTCTTTTTTAAATGTGTCTCTTGCAAGTCCCCCAACTTTAAGTGTAGTACTAAATCAATGGAGTACTCCTTTAAGGTTTCAGAAAAGTATTATTTCCCCTAAAAGACTATATTCTTAATTAAGTTTAAATCTTCTTAGAATGCTAAAAGTTGTAGGGTGGGCCTATATATATATATATATAAAGAGTTAATTTGCGACAGTCTAAAAGGGTGGGCAAACTCAATTAAAGAAAAAAAGCATGGATGAAAATTAGTTTACCTTCCATTAAATCATGGAAGTGTACCCTATTTTAGTGGTTCTTCTATGTCAACCTCTTTCTCAAAAGTCAATAGTCAATTGATGAGAAAAGAGTTTGATTTCCAGGAGAGCCAATCTCCTTGTGCTAAATTCATGCAGCGGCCACAAATGACTCTCCAGTAAATTTGCCAGATAAGTAAAACAATCAGCCATAGTCACTGTTAGTAGCTTGTCACCACACATACTCTCTATATGAGAAACATATCTCCATGGTGGAAGGTGAATGTCCAGTCTTTACAACAGTCTAAATGAAACTGAATTCTCACCAAAAAGCAGCAATGCAAAAAGGGAGATATTGTATTTTATAGCAAAGGAATACTCTCTAGAGACTGGAGATTCACAGGACACCCAGGTCATTCTTACACAAACATACTCTCACACTGCCAAACCATGTCGTTCCAACAGATATAACCAGCCAATCAACTATGGCCACATACGTGTTGAACCATAACTTAATCACTTGTATTCATTCAGACACAAGAAGCACTCTACTTTGCTGTTTCTTCAACCAGGACCCCCACAATGACATGACAGCATTGTCTGATTTGACTGTACGTCAGTGGGATGTTTTTGTTTCCATGATGCTATGAATGACACGTCAATGAATGAATTAAGACAGATAATGACTAGGGACAGGTTTAAGGCCATTGTTGGAGAAACAGCATACTATGTGAGGTAGGTCTGAAACAGTTCATAGTTCTAAATGCAAGGGAGAAACGTGTGCGAAGGGAGGGGTTTAGCAATGCTTTTTGCTCCTCTATTTGTTACTCAAGTCCTGGCAGAAGCACAAGAAAGCAGAGACAGGCTGATGACAGGGGGTGAGGTCCGAGATCTTACCTCGAAGTCCAGCTCAGAGTACCGTACTCTTTTCCTCTGGAAGAGGAGGGGGCAGGGGGAGAGAAGAAAGCATCAATGACCACCCCTCAACCACTATTGAACACTAGACCTCTCTATCAAATTATCTGGGGATCTCTCAGTGCCATTGTCCAGTAACAAGAGGAGGGCTAATTTGCAGTGGCTGCCCAACATGATGTAGACGTTCTTACAAATGTCAAAGCAAAAACCAAATTATTCAGTCTATTTCAATGTAATGAGATTAGTGAAGTGGAATAACCCAGAATTAGAATGAAATAATAATTTCTTGGCTCACATGCTCTCAAATACAATCATTGCAACCCCAGCATAAATCATCCTCTTTGCTATTTTTTGAGAATTTGTTGGAGACTTTCCGATTAAAAGGGCTGCAAAAAAACATATGAGAGATGGTTTTCATACTCTAATCTTGTTTGGACCCCACCGCTCTCCTCTTAAGTGCCTCCACAGCTATAGCAAGTGGCACACAAGCTGCCAATTTAACAGCTGCAGACATTTCCAACTCATCTGGCCCTTGACATTGCATTGCATTACATTCCATCTCTGACTTCCTATCTGGCTCTTGCTGTCTGCCAGATTTGCATTTGGCGGTGAGAGGAGCTGCTCTCACAGTTAGTTAAAAGCTGTATTCATTCTTTGAGAGGGCAGAGTTGCTGATGCGATGCTACAGCAGCCAAGGTTTTAAAAGGTAAAGGAATGCAAACAGATAGAGAGGCCAGTTCACTTCTCTAAAACACAATTACTGTCCTATGGAGAAATCCTTACCTTAAACAGAGATTCCGTGATTGAGTTTGCTTTGTAATATGGTAGACATGCAACATGCATATACATGTACAGTATATTGCATGTTTTGGTGGGGACACACATAAAGCAGTCATTAACTCACTCATACAAAATTCATAAGGAATGCTTTGCTCCTGTGATTTGCTGTTATGATGGCATGATGGTCCTATAGCCAACCAGTCACACACTAGCTTTTCATTTGCTTGCATGTATTCAATGTAGTAAATTCTATGGCAACTTGACCTCTATAGCCAACAGTTTATATTTCAGTACTCCCTCCATTGGTTAGGATAACATGCCCTGTGAACCTTTCTCACGGCTTAACTGGATCATTTAGAGTTTAAATTTACAAGCCTCTCACTAAAAACCAACAGTGAAATGAACACTGTGAGTACATTTGCGTGATCCCTCCATTCCTCCGTCGACATGTTTGAATTGGGGAGTAAAACTCTGCTATGATTTAATCTTGAGAGGCACGCTCCGATATCCATCTCCAAATCAAGCATATTCAAACAGGGTGAAATTATAGCAGTAAATTACATCCTGCAGGTTTCTCTGCAGATTTTTAATTTTTTTTTATTTTTATGAGTTTTAATGACTTGTCCTTAACGTCCTCAGCCCTAAATGAAGCATCTGCACTTTGCGGTGAACGTTTCCATCTCTTTAATCAACATTGTGAGTCAGCGAGATGTCATTGGGGGAAGATCCAAAGTGTGTGTGCATGTGTGCGTTTATGCATCCATGTTATTGTATGCTTGTTTTTGTTTTTGTGTGTGTGTAAAATTAAGGTGGGCTGAAAGACATTCACCAGGGGTATTTCCTCTGATCCTGTCAGTCTCAGTCCATCTGCTGTGCCACCTTGTACGATTAGGTATCACACACACACACACACACACACACACACAGTAAACTAAGAAGAAGCTGTCTGTCATTAAGAGAATAACTCATTTCAATGCTCATTGTCTCAGTCAGCAACAGCAAATGCTACTCAGCTGACTGAATGACATATTAAATAAATGGGACTTTTTTTTTTTCTTTCCTTCCACCACTACAACTTCACTTATACAGCCACACCACCATCCACACCCATAACTGTAAAAGTGTGTGCTCAAGTGAAAGGTGGACATAGTGAAGAAGCTGCACCACCACTGGGAACACCCTCCTTCACTCAATCTCTTACCCACCTCCAGGGATCCTGCTGAGAGGCTGGTGTTGGCATTGGTGCTGCCCAGGTTGCGTGGCAGGGTCCTGGTTCTCTCCACTGTGGTTCCCCCTGTCAGAATCTGTCTGACCGATGGCCTCTGGCCCGGTTTCAGCTGGAGCGAATGCCCATGGGAGTGCATGTGTCCTCCGTGGGAGTGTACAAGACCACCCTGAGCCAACATGTGGCCGTGCCCGTGGGGCATGGTTTTGATCGTCCCATAGGAGCGGTTGAGGTTCATGGTGATGTTCATGTCGCCCACACTTGACGGCACAAAATCCGCCGGGTAGGCCTCACTCTCAGCTGGGTGGAGGGTCAGAGGAGAGGGAGGCGGGGGGAAGGGGGGATCCTCCACTGCAATGTTGAGAGGCTTGTCCTCACCCCCGAGTCCCAGGCCTCCTCCTTGGGAGGAGGGCACTGGAGGTTTGAGACTGACCGTCCTACGAGGTAAGACCATGTAGTCTCCCTCCCCACCTCCGCCACTTCCTCCTCCTCCACTTCCCCCGCTTCCGGCACTTCCGTCCTGGGAGGTGTTGGAGGAAGCGGGCGGTCGAGCCCAGCCCAGGCCACTCTCGGTGCACAGATAGATTGGCGCGCCGCTGCGCTGCTGCCCCTGCTGTCTCTGCTGATCCACGTTCACCTCCTTCTTTAGGGGAGTCTCGCTCAACTCATTGAGGCCTCCAAGGGTTGGAACCTTGTGGAAAAAACAGGAAAGTTTCAGTTATACTTATACTTACTTATATATTATAAGTATTTACTGGAAGCAAGATAATCTTATTTTAGATCATCTTGACTCAGATAACATCCTGTGGCTACATTTAATTTTTCATTTGTTAGCAATGCTGCTAGGCTTCATAATATTAGGGACCTTCTTTCTACTACTAGACTAACTAGATTTCAACCAAACATTAAAGCCACTTTGTGTAGATTTTTTATGTGATTATAGCATCTATCAAATTATTCTCATGGTGTACTTCTACTGCTTGTAGAAAAATAAAAAATTCCTAGTGAAAATGGAGCACACTGCTGCATTGCTATCAGTCTTGATACTACCATTGGATGGTGCCAAAGTCAGAAATTTCTACTCATGTGGCTTTAAGGGCAATTCATATTTATTGTATTTAGATCCTTTTTTGGGCAGGAAAGTAGAGCAGAGCACTTTCCCGTCATCCAATGTAAACTTCAATCTCGTACCTGTACGATGAGGTTGGGAGGGGGGATGTTTCCGGGAAGGGCGCTAAAGTTGACCCCGACTCCCCCCTCCTGATGGGCTGACAGCTTGGGATCATCCTCGTCATCCAGGGAGATGCGAGAAAGGGTCCCCGTGATGGTGGCTGGGTTACAGGTGTTCACCTCCTTGAATATGACTGGAGGGAGATGCGGGGGGGAGACAAGGGAAGCCGTGGAGACAGCAAGAGAGTGGGGGATAGGCATGAGATAGGGGAGTGGGGGTTAGGGTAGTTGGTGAAAGCAAGAAATGAAGACGCGGAGAAGAGTTTAAGGATGGAGTGAAAGAAGGGGAAAAGGGTGAGGAAGATGAACATTTAGTGGGAGAAAGAGAAATGGATTTTGAATGGAGAGGAATTGATATAATTTATGCCAAACAACACAGTTGGCAGAGAGGTAGGCAAAACAGAAACATAAGACATAAATTAGGCAGTGATGGAAGTTTGTTTGCATCTTTCATGTAGCTGTGAGACAGACTGCATCTCCAAAGAAAAGTTTCACTTCTCCTTTTGGACTTATATGGTTCACAGTAACTAAGATGAGTTTTGTCTCAGACACTGTGACCTTAAGTCTTGCTCCAGCTCAAGATTTGCCGGTGAGCCAGGATTTTTATTAGCTTGGAGAAAGAGCCTCGGAGCAAAATGCCGAGTGCTTCAAATGAAATGGAGCCAAATTCCCTCGCTACTGAGTCCTGTCCCATATCTTGCTCACCATCTTATTATTCCCTGCCCTGTTGTCGCATAGAAGTGTGAGTCTGTGTGCCTTTATGTGCTTTAATACATGTGTATCAATGTGTATTTCTGTATGAGGGCCTGTTTTTATTTCAAAATACCGTAAATAAAACAGGACATGAAACTACTTACAGTGGCTTTGGGTTAGCTTTCATGCAAGTCACTGAGGAAAAAAAAAAAAAAAACTACAAACAGATGCTATACATTTCTAGAATAGCTACTCCAAAATTAACCTTGACATGCTGATAAGAGACTATGTTTAATCACAAATAACATCAATCTATCATCACAATCAAACACAACTCAAACCATCTGGATGTTCATGCTAGATATCATGCTCATTCTGTCACCATCAGAGGAAAGAATATTTACTCTGTGGCCCCAAAATCCAGTTCTAGACCAAAGCATGTAGCACAGACCATTTTCATGTCAACTGCATTGATGTGACAAAATGTCAAACTACACGTTTTATCAGAAACTGAAGATGGATGCTGCTGATTCTGAGCATACCAGCAAGGACACTGGCTGAGTGCAGAACCTTTACAGAACATTTTCTCTGTTTTATCGTCCTGTTGGTGCAAAGTGATGTGAAAGGACTGGACAGGTTTTGGGAAATCTGACCAATCTGATCCCTTTCACATCTGCATCCAACAGTGAAGACCCAGAGAATGACCTATAGACGAATCCGGTGGTTGTTTAATGTGTTGCGCTCTCAAGCACCGCCGCCATTACTGCTGTGGCATAGTTCAACTGTACACGTTTACACTGAGAGTGAAAGCAGAGATGTTTGGGTTAATCACGGTCGGAGGTCGCCCCCTCTGACAGATGAAAGTAGTCTGTGTGAATGTGAAAGGTATTCAGTCTAAAAACACTAGAAGTCAGAAATGAATTATTATACAGCCTTTGGGGGGAAAAAATATAACATTAACGTAACGTTCCTGTCCATCCTCCACAGCGAAGACCTAAAAGTGCTGTGTGGAATAACGCTAGCGTAACCCCTAGTTGCTACTTGCTAGCTTATGATATAAATCATCAAACTCCACTATTTACTGCATTGTAATCAGAAGAAATTCATAATAGAATAAAAATTGGACACCGGGACGCTGTAGAAAGTACCAGCTAGCAAAAAGATATGCGGGGTGGCGGGCTAACCATCGGCCCCATGTAGACTGAGTGCTCGGTCTTTAGCGGTCCCTGGTGGCTCAAAATGTGATCGAAACAAAGATTTAATGGAAATTTAAAAGTAAAATTGTGGCTTTTCATTTCTGTTTCCACAGCTGATAACGGCACAGCCCAGAAAAGACGTCTAGCCAGTTGAAAAAGTTTAAGTTTTGTAGATTCTAACTTTTATTTTAATGGAATCGATTACCATATTTTCATTATGTAAAAGGTTGTAGGATTACTTTTACAGATTTTGTGGCAAAAGCGCATAAGAAGTGAAATCCTTTACATACCTAACAGTGCTCTATGCAAGCAAGTGAGGTGCCACTGCAGTAATGGCGGCTTGTTTACTTCCACCTACAACCTGGATTTGTCTATGGGAATTATTTAAGTCTACGGATGGGCCAGGCAGTGTTAAAAAGGTCAGATGGGTGCAAAACTTACATGGGTGTCCTCTCTCTGCAGGGGTGGAGGGGGAAAGTGACTGTGTTAATATTTCAAAGCACAACACAAACGAGATTGTGGTGCACTTGTAACACACACAGAGACATACACAAGACCATTGTTCACCAGCGAGTGAAACAGGTCTGAACACATTGAGGGGTGTTATTATCATGCACAATTAAACACAGTCTCATCCAAACATATGCTCGCTGAACACTTATTTGGCAGAATCAGTGTGATTGATATGGCATAATAATTTGCGCACAACTGTGATGAGGTGTAGCACATCATCTCCTGTCATTGCATCAACATGCACAGCAGCAAGCCAAGAATGTTACAGCTCTCCGTAATGCTAATCCTGTGTTGGACAAAAGGAGGAGACAAAGGGAGAAAGGGAAAGAGAAATCAGGTGGAAGGGAGAGCTCACCTGTTTGACATGCCAAGTCCACATCCTTCTCAAAATCCGTCTGAGAGAGGGAGGCAGGGTAGGAAGAGAGGAAAGACAATGAGTGTGTGCATGTCACTACATTCACCACATTAGTAGAGGCGCAGGCCTTATGAGTGACTGGATCTCGAATGGATATGCTGTATCCGATGACTCTGATGCTCTAATTTGACTCTATAGAAAAGGATATGATCTGTTGCCATGGTGACACTTTACAACTCAGTCAATTAGTAATGCCCTCTATGAATCGACAAGAACAAAAGATGTTGCCTTAAGTGATACCAGAAATGTTTGCATTTTGTCATAGTGAATTCGTCCACATCCTTTTCAAAGCAAAAAGAACAGCGAAAATAAATCAGAGCGTGCATGATGGCATGCTCTACTACTACTTTGTTCATGACGTGTATCAGGTCACAGCAGCAGATCCAAATACAGTCTTTGAAAGAGACGAGCAGAACGCCGCAGAGTTTTGCCAGGTATGTAATGCTACTGTATGGCTCATCAGTCACCTCGCTATCGTCTGAATGGAAACGGGGACAGAAATTTACACAACAGCAAAACTATTATCTGCTGTGCCAGTTGAAGCAAAACTCTGCCGTCTTCTAGCTGAGCTTTTCTTAGACGGGAAAAAATATATATAATAGTAAGAATACAAATGCTTTAACAATTCATTCACACCGGCGACCAAAACACAAACATCCACACAACACTGAGTTTAACCTGCACTCAATATTCAGACTTTATGTAGACACAGTATTTTGGGAACAACAAAAAGTAATGTTTATTTGCTTTGATCTGGAATTCATTTGAGGAATGCAGGGTGGCACTACTCCTTGGGGTAAAGAAACACTCACAAACCCAGAGGGCGGTGGGTTGAATGAAGAAGTGCTGTTTCCAAAATGGCCACCAGTCAAGTTTCCTAAACTTTAGTGAAAGTGAAGCTCATTGCTATGCAGTTGCGGTCCTCCCTTGTCTCACGATAGAGCCTCCTCCTGTCCTCGGTGGGATTCACTTACAAAAGCCTTTGTTTGGATAATAAACTACAGATTTTAGACAGTTTGGGCACGCCACAGAGGCAAAAGAGAAGAGGAAGGGGGAAATGAAAAACTGAAAGAGAGAAGGAGAGAATGTGTAAAGGTCTCAGAGGAGCAGAAAAGCTCTTAGTACGCAAATCACCCGCAGCACCATAAATGGGTCTCTACTAAACGGACGAATGCGGATATGAAAGAAACCTCTCTCTCTTTCTCTCAGTCTCTCTCTCCCATCCAAAATTGAGAAAAACACATCATCTTTATTTTAACTATAATGCACTCTGTCTGCAACAGCCTCACAAGTTAAGTACAGTGAGTCATCAATATCAACAGTTATTGGGGAACAGTTCTAATGACTGAGTAAACATCCTGTAGAGCTTTCAGCATTCAGGGTGAGGTTACTACTGAAATAAAAAGGCAAAAGGAACAATCATCTCCTTTCAATAAAATAGCCCAAAAATATACTATAAATACAATTTTTGCTTACCTTGCCTCAGTAAAAGTGCTAGTTTTAGATTTATACATCACAGCTATTCCTACTTAGTTTTAAAGGTGCAATATGTAATTAAAACAAAACTAAATTTGTTGCAATGATGACATTTTACGTTTATACGTTTATTTGCTTTCTTCCCAAGAGTTAGATGAGAACACTAATAACGCTCTAATGTCTGTGTGCTAAATATGACGCTACCACCAGCAGCGGATTAGCTTAGCTTAGCTTAGCTGAGCATGAAGACTGAAAACAGGTGGAAACAGCTAGCCTGGCTCTAACCAACAGTAACATATTATTACAAATAGAATCTCTAACCTCACTAATTAGCAAAATATATATTGTTTGTTTAGTACATATAAAAAATGTATAAATGACATATTGTGGTTTTACGGGGGGTTATGGTATGTCTATTCATTGTCTAGGCACAGGGACTTTTTGGAGTGTTGTCGCGTGGTTGCCATGTGACGTTTTTACACTTTTTTGTACAGATTATACAAACAAGATTATACAAACAAGATATAACATGTTTCCAGTCTTTGTGCTAAGCTAAACCAGCTGCTGGCTGTAGCTTCATATTTAGCATACAGATATGAGAGTGGTATCGTTCTTCTCATTCAACCAATCTCTCAAAATGTCAAATTCTTTTAATATTTGTTGCAAAATATAGTTTTACAGATTCCACCTTTCTCCATCTATGGACTTGACTAGTCATAATGACTAATGACTGTCTTTTCTACAGGTGACATACTGGTTGGCTGCCGATGTGGTTGTGGTCGTGTCTATGGCTATGAGCGTCGTTGTGGGTATCGTTCAGGATGAGGTTATGCTCATGTGCGTGGCTGAGGGTGTGCTCTAGCCCCTGGTTGTGGTTGCTGCGGAGCAGACTGTGGTAACAGGCTTGCTGGCATGCCTGGTGGCACGTCGGTGGGAACTGCTGCGGGTAGCAACCCAACAGGCACGGGGATGTGCCATAACGCAGAGAGCCACACTGCTGCCCACAGTGGCTCACATTTGGAACCTTCAGATTGTATAAAAAAAAAAATGAAAAACATGAAGCTGAAATGTTAGAGGAGGACATATAACCAGTTTTGTTGAGGACAGCATTGAGCTTTAATCAGAGATTAACTAATCAAATGATTTTTCTAAAGTCGGCTAGAATTAGAACTAACAAGAAGGTGTAGTTACATCTTTATGATGTCTCTAAATGGTAGGGGTTTAACATTCTAATGAGATTTCCTGTGAATATAGCAAGAATACCTGAGTGGATGGTGTTCACTGTAATTATGACGCTAGTATAACTGGTGGCAGCTTCACCAAATTATCCATGACAATTAATGTTCTCAAGGGTATTGTGTCTTTCATACAACAGCTCTCCATGCATATGTGCTGTCTGAGAAGAGTTATTCAAAGTCGTTCACATTCAGACTAAAAACTGGAGAAAACTTAAAGGTTTACCAGCTGTCTTCCTTAATGGAGCAATAGTTGGCATAGCAACTAGCCTTCACTGCAGGCTGTGTGTATGATAACAACATTTAACCAAAAATTTAAAAAGCACAGTTAGGACTGTAAATGTTCCTTTCGGTTATGAAAACAGAGACAGATAATGTGTCATAATGGGTTCTCTGAGCAGACTGATGGCTCCAAAGTTTAATCTTGATAACCTCAGAGGGGTGTTCAGAAGCCCATAATCGTTACCGCAAACAGGTCTGAGGGAGAAATAAAGGGAATAGCGTTGTGAGAGTCGCTCATGCTCTCACAGTAGCAGTGTGACCGTACTGACATTGGCAAGGCAGTTCAAGTCTATATGATTTATCACACTATTAACCACATTTGGAACACATACAATAACCTTACGGGAGCTTTGTGCTCTTCAAATAAAGATGAAGAAGTTTAGGTTAAAAGTAAATAAAAGTTCTGAAGTGTCTGTTTCGGTAATACATGAAAGGCAATGAGCAATATACATATAGTACAAGCAACGAGAACTGATTTTGAATTTGAGCAGGATAGTGTTTCAGAAATGGCATCTGGCAACTTTTTACGTCCACTTATAGGAAGTTAGTTTCAGGTTAGGAGAGAAATTGCATTTCTGTGGGGAATGAAATCAAACATTTTTGGAAAATAAAATGTTAAAATGCATGATGCATAGACAATAATGAATTCCTTAAGATGCTGAAGGAATGTTTGAGCACTTTGATAATGACGATCATGCCTCTCGCTTCTAGAAAGCTCCAGCCTGGGTAATGTTAGTCCGAGGCTAATGGATTGCAATGTGGGATGAAATGGAATGCTATTCACCATGATCTGCACCTGTCCATTCTTGCAGGAGTCTGGGGAGTTTTCGCTGTCGTCTTTACATCCCCCCATCCTACAGCGCACCGCATCCTGCACCTGAAGGGGGGGATGAATATAGAGAGGAAAAGTTGGGGGGGGGGGGGGGAGTGTTGAAGGGATGATGCAAAGGAAAGAAGTTAGTGGAGGAACTTTTACTTAAGTTAGTTTGGCATGGGGAACTCACTCCTCAGACATTTTATATTCTTCATCTTTATCACTGCAATGACAGATGTTCAGTGAATGCTAAATTATGTAAAAAATGGCAAAGTAAATGGAAAGCTAAATTCTTCACAAAGTAGCTCAGCTTGTAGCATATATAACAGTCAGTGGAGTGGTATAGAAAGTGCACAGCAGTTCTTCAAAGTGGCCTATTTGAGCCTTGTGAGATCAGTGGCACGCGGCCCTAATTAAAACCAACAGAGCAGTATATAGATATTCTGACCCCTGGGCCTTTCCAGTGTCATATTGTTTTTCCTCCCATGTAAGGCATCTAAGCAAACTCACACCAGCCCACTGTCAAAGAACTGGTTCCTGTAACAGAGCTCAAATCAAATGGATCCCTGTGCATCATGTTTCACAGCCAACTCTGAGACCCCCCCCCCCCCCCACTGAGAAGCAACATCATTTCTCAATGTTGCCACTGTCAAATCCCATAAGAATCTCATGGGTGGAAACAAGAGTGCTCGTGTAAGAAGCGGCACAAGAGCGAACAAGAGCATCTTCATTCTCGCTGGGTGGTCTCATCTTTGTGTGTGTGTGTGTGTGTGTGTGCCGCTACAAATGGAGTAGATTGGAGTAGCATCCATGTCTGATTCATACTGCATGGGCTAGGGTATTGCTTCCATTGTTTCCTTCCATCCGTCTCTTCACTTTATATCCATACTCATCCTCAGTGGCATTTGTTCCCATTCTGTTAGTGTGTGTGTGTGTGTACTGGCACCCAATGCAGCTCATTCTGACATCAAAGTGAAGAGCCCCTCTATGGTTCCATACTTCCCTCCCCACCTTCCTCTCTATTTTCTCCTCCCCTACCATCATCCCCTGCTTCGCTTTTCAATCATGTTTTTCCCCCCACAGATCTCTGCATGCAATCTTTCTTCCAGCCCTTTTCCTCCCCTTCCTCTCTGCTCACTTAACCAAGTCCCTCCCTCACCCTTTCTCATAATATACCTCTCCTTCACATCTCTCCCTTGTTTTCCTCTCCTGCTGCCCCCTAATCACAACACCTCACACATGTTCCATTCGCTCGCCTCTCCTCGACTGATCTCAGCAGGCCGCCTGTGCCACCGCGGTCCTTTCATTCTCCGCTGCACATTACATGCAGCGGGCGCTATCTAGGAGCGCTACACAGCACTATGCTCACCGTCACGTTTTACGTCTGTAGTGTACTTAATATAATATCACATAATATCACACATTGTACTGCTTTCTCTCTTGTTTTGTACTGTAATGCTTCCTCACTCTCACCCTTGTTCCTCTCCTCCCTCACTCCCCTCTGCCTATTGTTCTACAGCCACAAAGGATTTATGCTCAGTCTCTTGCAGGGGATTTTCATACATTTAAAATAAATAATTCCTGGATTTACTGTACCCTAATCCCTGTCGCTTTTGTGATATTGATTTAATGCAGCTAAGCATTCCAAGCATTTAAAAATTCACTTACACTATGCAGTGCATTCAATATCATAATGATCTCTTGGATATAGGCACGGCTGTGCGTGGTGTACATGCATCAGCAGCAGAAGACACGTTTACAGTAATGGAAAACTGATGACATTGTAAATCCATTAATTGTAGCTCGTGCAATTGTGAGTTAGCCCATAGAGAAATGAGTGTGAGTGCATTTGTCAGTGTGTGTGTCAATGTCCGTCTCAAGGGCATGAATACATGTGCGCATAATGAGTTCAAAATTTAGCATCCCATGGGGCACAGCAAAGCCTGTGGCAAATAGGCACTAGGGGGTATTAGTTAGGGACTTATCGTCTTATTCCATACAACATCTTAGTAAGCTCCTTAAAGCAGACTTGGATCAGACGGACAATACTGCACTATCATACTGCATTATGAAGAAGAAGCACCGCAACATAGGACATCAATACTGTGCTAATCCTTCTCATGTCTGATCTGCTTGTGTTCTGCCGTGACTTTAAACTGACCCGGAAACTGACGTGACATTTATGAACATGAATCCCACCTGTCGAAGGGAGTGAGCGTCGCTGAGGTCACTGTGTGGTAATGAATTAGAAATGCATGAACTCAACGTGTGTCTGGGATCCTCATAGGTGCTTAGCAGAAGGAGGAACATGGACTCACCTCTCGGCGCATTGCACAGTGGACGGTGATGATGACAAAACCTTGGACGGAGTCAAAGACGGCAAAGAGGACCTGGGGGAGACAAGAAACATTTTCCTGACAGTCACCATTTCTGGAAAACTCATGAGTCAGAAAGCATGTCAGGTTACCATGACAACCAGCAACTGTGAGCTGTCATCACCATTTTTGGCTATGGTATAATTGCAAATTTAGTATTTTGACATGATTTTTTTCTTTTTTTGATACGTTTGAAAAGGCAATATAAAAATGTAGTTAATGTAAATGTTCCCCTGCTATTGATTAAAAGTTGAAAGGAGGAAAATGCAGTAAAAAAGAGAAAAAAAGAGGAAACAAGTCTTGTGGCATGCTTGGACTGTCTATAAGGCACCTCAGGGTGCTGCATATTACCATAATGAAATGACTCAGTGATAATTAGAGAATGATATGACTCAGCCAAGTCATGTTTATTCAGAATAAATCACAGTTTTCATTAGTCATTCATAGACTGTTTCTACTCATGATCCTGACACATTGGGAACTGTAGGTTTCATATTTTTTCATCCTCTTAACTCCTTTGGCCCATTCTCTATTCACACATGGCATCATTCAGGCGTTATCTTTGTGTCTTTATGGCCAAATGTGATAAAATGGCAATAATCGAGGCTCCCAGAACTTTACAGAAGACACATTTTACATCGGAGTTTACACTTCATTTAGTGACTAACTACCTTAGAAGGGCAACACACACAGGCAGCATATGACCAGGTCAAAACACCCGAACCAATTGGTCGCGTTTTGGCAATGCTTTAGGATGTGCCGTCATATTTCCCAGCATCAACGAGCATGAACTCTATCACATTTACTCCCGCATTGCCAGCTCCTGGCTACTGTACCTTGACCTCATCTTCTGTCTCACACGGCGTGTCCAGTTTGGGCTGCAGATGTCAATCGATTCAAAATCCGCGATGCTGCTGGTGTGTGTCGCACTTTTTGATGCCATACGCCACTTTAAAACTGCTTTTCAGTGGTGCGTCACAGGTGTATGTGTGAGAGTTTCAGTATGTGAGCATCTGCTAGTGTCACCTGGAAGAGTGTGGAGCGCCGGTCGGTTATGGCCAGCACTGCTGACATCCAGGTTAATGCTAAGAGAGGAAGAACCACACAGGAGCTCCACAGAGAGGCCCTGTCAGAGAAAGAGAGGGCAGAGGAGGAGGGGAAATAAGGAACAAGGGGTTCAGTCTCAAACCAGACCAGCCAGCTCTGGTGAGTCACATAACTCCACTTCTCACACACACACACACACACACACACACACACACACACACACACACACACACACACATACAGATCAGTCATAGGTTCAGTGGTGGGCAATTTGAAGCTGATTGGCACACTGAGGTTTGTATCAGACTTAATATTCAAACTGAGATGTAGAAGATGATGTGTAATCATGTAGGTAGTTATGAGACTGACAATTGCTCACAATTACATGGTTGATGCGCACTAAGTGTCATGCTGGTGCACTGTGAGACATAGGCAGAGGGCCAACGGGGAGGGGGAAGACAGGCCATTGACAAGTCCTGACACGGGGGCTTCTGAGGAGTAAGTGTGTGTGGGAGTGAATCTGAAACTCTATGGAGTCAGACACCAATTTAAAATGTTCATGCTGTTTGAGCACATATTCATGGTTTTATAACCGTCCATCTGACAGACGGACAGCTCTCTCTAGCTACGCTGTGAAATATGCATGTCCCTTCAGACGTGCATGTCCACAGGCGATGGATAAAAGAGAATATAGAGCAATAAAGCCAAAGCTGGGCTGCCCTCTTGTTAATGTGTAAAGTTTCCAGCTGCTGTGGACTGTGGTTTTAACTACAAAATATGGTTCAGTACAGTACCAGTAACAGCCTACATTAAATGTGAAAAGTAATAATACTGTATATATATTATTAGTGTAATATCTAATACTGCAAGTGTACCTAACCATACATAATAAGTGCTTTTTAATAAGCTGTTATATTTCCAAGTGCTACAAAGTCATTTGGGGGAAAAGAAATGTTTGAAAAGCTCGGAATTGCTTTGTCACAATTTTCAAATGGTGGTTATCTCATTCTAGATATGAATTCCCAAGTAATAGTCTTTAAAGCTTTATCAGGACACTTAGGGGTAAATAGACCAGTCTTACTATATCATAATGCTACAGAGAACGAAGGACTGTGTAATTCTAGCAACATTTTCTATTTCAGTAAATAATACAGAAATTATACAGCACAGTCTGTTCGATTATGGCTTTACACTACGGATTTCTATAAGCAGATTATTTGAAGGACCTTCCAAGGAAATAGTATACTGCAAGCAGCAAGAAGAAAGGCAGTAATGTGAATTTAAATGGCCATATCTAATAATAGACTCTTTATTTATTCAGCAAAGATGTAGGTGGATCTGCGATCAGAAAATCTGAATGGAAAAAAAGGCAATAATGGCCCCGTGTGTTCACAGTGACAACAAAAAAAAAACAGATAGAAACTTGTTACTGCAAATAGGCAATCTCATCCCATTACCCTCAATCATATCGTCCAATCATGCAACACCACAACTAAGAGCAGAGTTGCTGCTTTAAACAGAGCGCTTTTCCAAAATAAACACAAAGCCATAATGAAAGATTTGCACAGGGACACAGTTAAATATATACACTGTTGTTTGCAACAGTAAAACGGGAGGAGGGCCTTTCATTAATAGTCACTGAACATGAAACCCTGACAACACACCTCTTACTAAGAGAACAAAAATCCAGTCTTAAAAAGAAATTGGTCTTTCATCTTTTTCTTGTTGCACCTTCTTAAATGTCACCACCCAACAGGGGATGCTGTTAGGGAGACCGTGAGATACTCTAAGTTCAGAGACTAGCATATAACACTTCTGTCTCTTCAATCTGTTCTTAATGTTGCTTTTAGGGATATCTGATGTGATTTTAATTTGTTTAGAATCCAAAATAATCTCTTATAGCAGCCCACAGTATATCAGAGGCTTTTGTCGTTGCCTTGTTTGGAGAATGTGCACTTATAAGTTTGAAGGAAAGAAAAACTGTAAAAAATATTCCAGTAATTTTGTATTGCACTTCCGTGAAGCTGGGAGATTTGTGAGAAGCAGAATAAAGCAAGAAAGATACAAATTGATCCGAAATTGAGGCCAACATATTCTGACTTTTTGTTCTCTGTACGGGACTAAAAGTTCCATTTGAGTTGCATTTCCCAAAATGCAACAATTTGTAGTCTCCAAGCTCAAGTCGAGATATGTCATGGTAATAATTTTCTCAGACCTGACAAAGCTCCCTCCAGATCCTCAAAAGACATTATAAAACTATATTCACAGGCTGTGCAGCACTCTGCACAATTATGAATTGAATTTCTTCATTGATTTCTCTGAGACATGTAGAAAAATTCCAAAAAAAAGAAGAAGAAAAAAAAGCTCGTAACAGAAAGATTTCAACACCTACAGCTCTAGTTTATATGTAATGTTGTTGGTATGTTAGATATCTTAAATGCTTCGCCATAACTCCATTTGAAATTTGATGCGTTCACTGTGACCAAAGGTGGTGCAACCGAGATGACAGTTCACCACATAAGATAATATAATGTGGGTCAGAACGCTTAGACAATTACAGTAATGTATTACAGACATCGCGCTGCCCTGACTTGTTAAGCCTCTGCAATACTAAACTATAAACAAGTTAAAACAAACTCTGAAAATGATTCACAAATACTGTTTGACACAGGTCAGGTTTGCTCAGTATGACCTGAGGAAAATCTGCTTTGGATCAAAACATGCTCTCATTAAATAGTGGCGGCTTGCAGTGCAGGTGTTTTTCCTTTCATTAGTTTTTTTTTTTTTTTTTTTCCAGACAAGTCTGAATGTCATCCTACATCATTACCGACAGCCAGAGATGTAAAGGATGGAGGGGAAAGAGAGAGAGAGAGAGAGAGAGAGAGAGAGAGAGAGAGAGAGAGAGAGAGAGGAATGGGGAGAGAGGTAGAAAGATGAAGATGGACTAACATGGCGCTGCTGGCAGTCGAGCTGGACAGAGCGGTGCTCGAGATCACGCCACACTTGGAGCATTTCAGGAGCAGTCGGCTACGCGCCTCCGCTGGGACACTTTGGAACATGTGCACACGCACACGCACACACACACACACACAAAGACACACACAAACATGTGAGGAGGAGAAGGGGGAGTGGGGTGTGTGGGGGTGGGACGGGTGGAAACACAAGTCCCAGTGATGGCAACAGGTGAATGTGCAGGTGTCACAGTTGCAAAAGAACCAAAAGAACAGAGAAAAAAAAAGTGGACACAACAAAGAGAGGGAGGGGAAAAGAAAAAAGGGGGAAGGGGAGGGAGAAAAGAAAGAAAGGCAAATTAAAACCAGATCTTAAAAAGTAGCAGCAATGAATAACAGTCAGAATACAAAGATTGACTCAGAGCAAGTAGAGAGAAAGTGAGAGACGGACATTGTAATGTTACAGCAAAGTCATGTGGATTAACAGATTACAGTGACACAGACAGGAAATACACAAACCATCTTATTCCATGGCTAGTGTATGCAGGTGTGTGTGTGTGTTATATATGTGTACACGTGACTGTGCACAATGAAGCTTTATCGAGGTGTAAAGGAAGAAAAAAAGACTCCTTTGGTTGCTTACTTACAGTTGACTACTCATATGGATAGAAGCTGTGTGTGTGTGTGTGTGTGTGTGTGTGTGTATATATATATATAGCAAGTGGAGAATGATGAGGCCATGCAAGGGCTATGCTACATTAGCATCCCACAGCTCATTGCCTTAGTGCCAGCCACATCCCCACGGCTTCATAAGGAAATACATTATGCTAATGACAGCCTGTCCTGTTAGCAACACTACCGACTGTGTGTGGGAGCGCTTGGATATGTGTGTGCTTCTAAACACACACTTCTGAGAATCTGAGAGGAAATGTGCTTAACACTCGGATAACACCAAGGACTTTGCCCGTAACAAAGAAGGGTACACCTGTTTGTGTGTGTGTGGATGTGTTTGTACACACACACACACACACACACACACACACAAACAACTGGTTTAATCTCAGTTGCATCACCGGGGAAACAAAAGCTAATCAACCCCCCGGAGAACTAATCTGTACCATTAACCCTTGCAGCTATACACAGATTATCCATTTCAATTTGTGCAGGAGATCAACATTGGAGGAAGTGTAATGAGAGAGCGAAAAGGAGTGTAAGAGAAAAAGAGAGAGAAACCGATGGAATAAATAGGTATAGAAGTGAAAACATGGATTTGGCTGCGAGAGCTGATAGCTCATAGGATTAGTAAAGATGATCAACAACCGCTAGCCGCTTTAATAGAAGTAATGTTGTAGATGGATGCATATGCATGCATGTCTGATATGTATCGTGCGTGTCGTTTGGAGGGATAACAGAAAAAAATCGAATAGGATTCCAATAGTGTATAAGGTTTCATCCACATAATCCTGGTGTTTATACTAGGTAATTAGGTTTCCATCTGCCATTTATTTTCATAGCCACCATATTCATCCATGCCACATAAAACTGGGAAAACTAGATGGAAACTGTATGTACGTGGAAGCAACAGTGAAATGCTGATAAATTTCACAGAGCAACAGAACATGAGAACAGATGTCTTGCCATTTTGTTGCCAAATTGGATCCTTTTTTTGGATTATTTTTTTATGGGAGGCTCAGGTGCACAAGTAGGTGTGTGTGTTCAGAGACCCTTGAAAGCAGCTCGAGTTTGTTGCCATGAAAATGTTGTCTCCCTCAGTTGGTGTCTGACAGAGGGTAAAATGCATCTAATGCAGCAAATTTGTAGTCAGTTCCGACCATGAATTGAGTGGATGGATGAGTAAGCGGTGTGTGTTTTGTGGGAGAGCGTGTGTTGACGCCTTTTGTGTGTGCGTGTACAAGGTGCAGAGGGTTTAGGAAGTTAACTTACCCCGCTCGCTGCTTTTTAGACTTGTCTGAGATGCCGTCTCGAGACATGAGCTTGTTAAATACCACAATTCCAATGAGCATGTTCACCTGAGAGAGAGAGAGAGAGAGAGAGAGAGAGAGAGAGAGAGAGAGAGAGAGAGAGAGAGAGAGAGAGATTGATCAGGAGGGCTATAATAGATGGGTTACCAACAGGAACAGATTTTCTATACTTTTCTTTCTTAATGTTTCAGTTGATTTAAGATTACTTTTTAATCGTTCCACAGACTCGAAATTTTATTTTCATTCAATTCATTTAATTTCCATTTCCGCCGATAACACAAACTGCAGGACGGGTACCTCATTAAAACAGCTCCAACTCTTACAGAAGAAAGCAATCTAGATAGGTTGTCACCAACGCCACCCCCAGCAAATAACGGCAGGTTCAGACAGCAGGCGGCGCTGCAAAGCGCTGCCCACTTCCTTTCGGTGCCCATGTTGACCAGTTGGACTGTTCAGACAGGACAGGATCTGCCGAGTTTCGACGTCTGTTCTATTTTCACCGCCCGCCGCGACTGAATCTGGCACGAAAAACACACTGATAATCTATTACAAACGATATTAATGATATATTATATATGATATAATGATCTGATTCTGATCATTTATATCATATGTAATATATGCAACCTGCTTGCCAGCCCTTTTGATTTTCCTGCCCCTCTCTCACTGTTCTCCTGGAGTTTCAATGAAATTTCAAAATCTCCTCATCCACTATATTTATTAGAAATAGTATCACTGCTGTTTGTGATTGTGTTTTTTAAATTACGTACTTATTCCACATGATTGCACACTTCTCTTTGAAACAGCAATAGCATGCTTTTTATTTACTCATGCACAAGGTGGTGATTACTGTAACATTATGCATTTTAATTTCAGTTCATTTCACATTAAAAACAGCAACTTTATGCACTAATTACTATTTTTTTAAAGTGCCCCCAACATGTTGGAAATACCCCAATTTTTTAGGCAGTGGGGTCAAAAGTTGCCCCCCAAATATTTTTTTAATTTCCTACACTGATCCCAACTTTGTATACATATTTTCGGTGCCATGTTCTTTAAACTGGTGTGCTTTGACAACAGAAGCACATTTAAAACATTTTTTTACAATGTGAACTCAAATCTAACCAGATTGTCAGAAATATTTTTCCTCCACAGATTCAATCATGCTGCAAGAGAATTGATTGGATTGTTGCAGTGTATTCTCCGGCCACTAGAGGCAGTACTGAATGCAGTGTTGGTGAGCACGCCATTCAGTGTGGGAGGAAGAAATTGCACCAAGTACTCACAGAAACAAACAAAAGTTATGTTTACTACCTCACCAAATCGCATTGTGTGTATCCTTGAGGTCTAACAAACATGTTGACTGTATTTCCTTCATTATAAAACACATGCAAAGATGATTTTTAGATCATTTAGATTGTGCATTGGTTACTACTCCTAAAAACATTGCTTCATGGCCTACTAGTGGTCAAAAACCCTGTAAGACACTTAGTTGTATTATCTGTTGTAAACTCTGCTTTTAGTGCAGCACTTTATACAGACTTATACACTATGAAGCATAGAGACAGAGCGCAACGCGTCACACTCTGAAAACCACACCCACCGGAGTCAAAAGACTATTTTAGCACCCCATGTCTACCAGAGCGGACAAACTCAATATTGTCACTCTATCTCCGTGTCCCTTCTCAAGCGAAGTTACTGTAGTTAGCTAAGGCATACTGCATAGCTTTCTGATTGAGCCACATTCCACTACACAAGTTGCCTTCGGTCAAAATGCTTTAGCTTAACTTACAGCAATATAGTTAGCCTAAAACTGACATTTGGATATTTGACTACCACTGACAAAATGCTTGCTGTATACCGAGTGTCAGGATCCCACAGTTTTCCCATTCTTCCTTATGATGCCTAACGTCTGTATCCCCTTATGTCTTCTTAAAGGCTCAGTTTTTCGGTTCGGCAGCTTATTCGCAACCGAGTGGCTAGTAACGTCCAATCATATTCATGCAGCTGTATGCACTATCACCGTTTACTCGCCTGGTTACACCTACGCCAACACCGTTTGCTGCCGCAGCTCCCATCTCCACTTCACCCTCCTCCTTATGTGGTATTTGTGTTGTTGATTTAACTAAGATGTAATTTTCATGTATGTTGTTCATTAAGGGGGATTAGTTCTCAGAGCCTTTTCTACCAAATCTAACCATATAACCAGTTGTTGTAAATGGTTAATTTCTTTGACGTAAGTTTCTCTGAATTATACAAAATAGTCTGTAATTTTTGCTGACTACCTTATAAAAATAGGGGGAAAAACACTGATTACTTCTCATACTGGCTTCTCTTACTAATGAGGCGGCCATAGCTAAGCCTGCCAAATATCTAGCCATAGTGACCCAGTCATAAAGATTCTATTAGGCACAAGCAGACACAAATCTGAGCCAAGGCGTGCCACATGTAGACCTCTTCCACTCTGAAATCCTGCCCATCTGGGAGATTTTCTATGCCGGCGACAAGTTCCTTCTAATCCCGGTTTCCAACATGATTTCATACTCTTTCTTCCACCCTCTATGGGTTTCTCAGTAGAGTCTCTGTTGGGTTATTCATCTGCTAGTGATGGTGCTGCTAGTGACCAGCTGTGAGGTGCGTCATTGCAACAAATGACATCCACACATACCTATACTGTGTATGCAATGCATTCCTATTCATATCAAGGTTGTTAACTAAATGTCTCCCTGGATTCCTTCCTTCATCTGTCACCAGGAGCAGCTCCTGGCTAGGCAGAAAAATGTGATAGATTCAATACACAGTTGCTAGAATTCCTAAGGAAAGAGCTGAACAGTTAAAGTCTGACTTTCACATGGTCAGTAGTATTTCCAGTTTTGCAGCTTTTGCAGAAGCTGGATTTTTACTTGAAGCCTATTTCTTCACTACATCTACCGTACATCTGGCAGTGTTTGCAATTTGCTAAAAACTCTCTCTCTCTCTGATCTCCTTCCCTCTCATGCGTGTGTCGCTGCTGACAACTACCTACGATGTGCCAGAATGTGAGAGCGCCATTGTCATGCCAGTCATGTCTGGCCCCGGCTCTGTGAGTCAGCATCATCCTGCTCTGCTATTTGCCCAAGGCCAGGTTCATTAATTAGAGAAGAGTCCTGTGGGAAGGTCTGTGTTTCGCTGCCCGACGTCCCACTCTCATTACAGCTGTTTGTTAGAGTGGGGCCCCAGCAACAACACTGGGGGGCCGGGGACCATTACGCAGCAGCTGGGGTGTGGAGTGTACATCGACATTGTGAAGGCAGAAAGGGTGGGAAGTTGAAAACATTCCAAGAAATGCCAGACACTGACAGACAACGATAACTGTCCTTTGATTTTACACAATGGCTGTAACCTTTGAGCTCTTATATATAGAGACCCCAAATGCCTAACCTTTCTTTTATTACAATTGTGAGTTCTACTATTATAAATTGATGTAAGTTGGATTGCGTAAGATAAAGCACCAACCTGACTGTTTTCTGACTATGTAACCTTTAAATAACTACTATTGGAAGCCACAACAAAATCATAATCATGGACACAGAAGCACTATATAATCCCGTATTCCCTCTCGTCCCAAACTGCAGCTTGAAGAAAACTGTCAAACTGATACTCTCTTGTCAGGAATTTACTAAACATGAATATCACTCTGCGCACCTGTGACGCTGTCTGATCCATGCTTCCTTTCTGTGTGCAAGCGACGAGAAAGAAGAATCTTAACGCATGAACAGACACACAAACACAACAACAGTAGCAGTAGCAATTACCAAACTAAAGTTTAGTACCCCATCCAGACTTATTAAGCTTAGTGGTGGAAATAACCACCCAGGGATCCATTTAGGAGAAATTAGCTAATCCTAGAAAACAGCCACATACAGCAGCACACAACAACGGATGATTAAAACACCACTGAGATGCAATCAATGCACCCAATAGATGTAGAACAATATAGAGCTATATTTACTTGTATATAAAAATGTCTGTTTTATAGCAATTGGCAAAAGCAAACACACATTATCATGATATAATTGCAGTGCACACTGTTACATATTTATGTCTGAAAATAAGTTGGTTTTTTTTTTAATCTAGCCTTACATTGGGTACAGTGACTCATACTTTGAAAGTACACATAAGAGATATTTGGCTGCTGGGCAAGAATTCAGCCCAACCATGTGTTGCATTGCCGGGAAGCTCTTGTTTGCTGGAATATGTGTTTTAGTTTTTCTGCGCTGATGTTCTAAACTTAAGGATCAAAGTGCTCAGCTCATCATTTTGTCGTGGACACCCTGGGTGTGCATGCTCACAAGTGCATGTGGGAGTGAAGAGAAGCGTAAAACCCTCAGAGGTCAGCTGCAGCTGCCTTAGCAAAAATATTTGTAGAATTATGCAATGTGACCAGCGAGAGAGAGAGGCTGGATCGTCCGAAAGCGAGGGAACCTCGTCAATGTTGGACAGACTCACCAAAACAATGACAGCAGCAGGCCCAACGAAGGCATAAAGCAGACCGCCCTCCAAGGATAACCAGCAGCTGGAGAAAAAGAAAAACAGAGAAGTATTTTAAGCGTAAAACACAGAATTACTGGTGTAAAAAGTATCACTTCACAACATTCAAGTCTCATATTTCACTTGCTGTGAGTGCCAAGTACTTAACTTAACAAGTACCCAGCTAATTAAGGATCACATTTACTGGAAAGTGAGGGATAAAGCAGTGATTTCTATGGGTGGGTAAGTGCCTGCTTCTGTAAATATTGCCCTCAGTGCTGAGCAAATTTATTATGTACATTACCTAAAACATATCCTCAAACTGTAAAAGGTCTTGTGAAATTTCATTTGGTGCAAAAGCTATTGAGCCTTAATGAGTTTAAATGTGTCCTCCAGTGATGTCATCAGAACGTACTGAAACCCTTGTGTTGTCTTAATTGCAGCTCAATGAAAAGGACGATGAAAAACACACGGCCCAAAAGCTAATATACACTCCTCGTATTAATGAGATGTTAAGTAAAGTGAGAGGGAGCAAATCTGTAAACATCTTTTCAGATGTGTTTTCTTTGAATAAATTACACCATTGACAGGGTAACAGAGGCCAACAGTAATTGCCAATAGTGCTTTTTAACATGTTCTGCCCCTATGTAAACAAAACATTGAAAGCAAACTTTACATATGGCTGTTGAAAGGTCTTGAATACGATTTTTGACTCAGTATAAATCTCACACATGCATGATACCTGATTGCAAACTTATTGCTGTCCATCTGACATTTGGAGATTTTTCAGAAGATGTAAGGTAGACGCTCTTGTCATCCTCAGTGAGATGAATATTATTTGAAAGGTCCTGAAAACCTATTTTCTCAATCAGCTTCTTACTTGAGTGATGGAGTCTCACATAAACACATCTCACTGGTTTAAAGTGGGCAGTTTACAGCGGCTGACTTGGAAAAAGGAGATGTCACATATTTCCGTGCACTAATCATAGTTAAGCATCATTGAATCAAAATGCATAAGACAATTCTGGGGTTGCTGCTTATGTTGCCAGTGTTATCCCAAACAGTTCAGAAAAAGCAGATTAGCTGAGTTTTTGATGGTTAAACTCTTAACAAAAACACTTGGAGTGTTTCTTATTTAGTCATGATTATTTAAAGTTAAAGAGAAATACTTTTCAAACCTAGTTTTCAGGGGCTTTAATGTGTTTTTAACAGAATCTTGACTGGCATTAACAACATTGCCTTGTGCCCATTGAATGAGCAACTAAAGAAGTGTTCTGCATTTCACCAAGTGCATGCTGGGACGGGCTTCAGTGCCCCTGTGACACAGAATAGGAATAAGTGGTTACAGAAATTGGGCGAATAGATGGATACAAGTAAAACGGACTGTTTTGTTGATACAAATCATGTAAAAAAAATACACTCAGAGTTTATATATTCAGCTAAATAGCAGAGCCTCCACTGAATGAAAAATTATATAAAAATACAAATTTAACCTTCGGGGGAGGGGGGAGATAGACTTTTTTTCAAACAGAAAAATGAAGACTTGGCAGTGCTGTGAATGGTAAGCAGTAAGGGCAATGGATGGCACTGTGCCTCCAGCCTATCCAAACATAAATCAGAGGTAAAAATGAATCACTAAGTGATGATATCCAAATTGAGTCATGATTGGTGCGAGGGACAGGGCAGGGGGTCGGGAAGCGGTACTCACTAGCTGGCTGTGCCGTAACCTCTTGCTCTGGTGAAACCCACTGACACTGCTACAACTAGAGCTGGAAGACCTGCAGAGAGAGAGAGAGAGAGAGAGAGAGATGAAAGGGGGGAGACAAAGGATAAAAGGAAGCCTTAATGGGGACAATGAAGCATGTTGGCTAAATAAGATTCTCTGGTGTGAACAACTCCGTACGGCTCTACCCATTCAAATGCTAAGCAGCCATGCAATAGTACGTAACATGTGCATATGTGATTGAAACTGACTGAGTGCTCTGTAAGTAAGCCCGAGTGCTCTGCATGTGCTCCCTGACACACAGGTCTAGCTACAGGCATGAAAACTGGGCTTAGATCCCAGTTCCCTGCGCAAATGGAAGCTCTGTCTTAGCATCAGGACATTCTTGTTGCACTGACATCTTGTGTACATTAACACTGCCATATGTGACCCACACGCTCACACCCGCAGCCTGCCCGTGTGTGAGCAACACTCTGAGCATGTGAGCATGCAAGACTAAGAGAGAGTTTATAAAAATGTGAGGTTTAGCTTGCAGTGGTCAATAAGTTATGCATTAATTAGCTAAGTCAAGCAATTTGCATGTGTCTGCATGTGGCTGTGTGTGTGTGTGTGTGTGTGTGTGTGTGTGTGTGTAAATGAGGGGGAAAGAGAGTGAGACTGAGTGTCAAAGAACGCGTGCCAGAAAAAGAAGGAAATATGCTGGGCCCGTAATGAGCTTGGCTCTGAAATATTCATGTAATTAACAAAGCTGTGATTATGGCTGCAAATGAAAAGCAATTAGAAAAAGTCACATTAACATTAACAAATAAGATGGTGGGGAGCCAGACCGGTCCACTAACCAGCACACGCAAAGTTTCAATTAGACGACAACAACATCAATCTAGAATTTACCGATAAACAATACGATAAACACACACCTATACGTTACGCATGCACACTCTCTTGCTAATCTAACACAGAGCCAGTCAGATCCTGTTTCCATGGCAACTGATTTCAATCACAAAATTTGGAGAGAAAATTGCAATATGGATGTGAGGAGGATATGCCGTTTGATCCCTTCTACTCTGCTCGACTGTTTCATACATTTCATGTGTATTTGTCGGATAATTCTATGGCGGCCACTGCATACCCAACACACACACACACACACACACACACACACACACACACACACACACACACACACTGTCAGTATCTCTCTCTCCATCTGTGACTGTACAACAATCTATACATTCTCCTTCCCCTGTATCAGGTAAGGGCATCAGTGACTTGGCAGATTAGACTGGTTGGATCAATATCAAGTGAAATGAACAGACGTGTATGTGTGCGCATGTGTGTGGTGATGGTGGTGGAGACTGCGGTTGTAATGTCTACAGCTATCTAAAAGCATCTCACCAGTGTTATGCAGATGTTATCATATGTTTTGATTATCCTCCAACATCCCCGGTGCCTGTTGCATCAGGTTGTGGTACATTGAGAAAACAGCATAATAGAGTGACATCGAGGGTGAATGCAACAGAGGTGATTGTAAAGCTGAAAGGAGTGATATTACCTTTACTCTCAGTCTATACCGTGACACCCTTTGTGAGTGTGTGTATGCAAAAAAAAACTCATGTGTAGCTTTGGCTTTATGAGGAAAAAACGTTAGAAACTATGATGAATGTCTTTTGAGAAATCGAGTCCTTGAAGCAGCAAATAATAGTATAGAGCAAATTAAGGTTATTAAGCATAATGCAGCCAACAATTTCAACACTACAACATAATAATCTGCTGCATTTTCAAGTAAAAAATGCCTGTCTTGCTGCTCCCCATCACCAATTCATGTCACACAACAGTGGTTCAATCAGCATCCAATTCCTGAAAGTGTTTTCATTTGCTATGCTAAAAATCCTCTGGCACACAAGGACAGTTTATATTTCCAGTAACAGCAGCAGCAGAAATTTACATTAGCAGCTAGGTGTCATAGTGAATGTCACTATGACACTGAAGAGACTCTTTCAAAGTGCGGTAACTACAGAAATTCAAACCATTAACACACAACGTTTTTACGTAAAAAGTAAAAATATTAGGTAACATGTAATCTCTGGGAAATCGCATCAGCAATATACCATACCAAGTACTTTGCAGTAGATGTTGATGCTTATGAAGGTTGTTGCCAGACAAAATTAATGAAGTCATTGTGTGTGTGCACTAAGCGTGCTCATGCATCTTGCATGCAATGTACAGTCATGTGGTATTAATAGCGTTAGCAAAAGCTATGCCAAAAATTGTAAATAAATCTGTTTTAATGATGAAAACAAGACTAAAACCAAATAAAAAGTAACCTTTGAAAAAGAAAACTATTTAATTTATCACAATTTTCATCGTCAAATGACTAAACAATAATGGGAAAGGCGGATGAATGGACAAATCACCTAATTACTGTTTTAATGCAAAGTCTTCAATAACCTGCTTGCACCTTCAGAATCATAGTACGTAATTGGTAAAACTGCCCAAACGGATTTTTTCTTCAGAAGTTGATTTAGCTGCTTGACCTGTTAATAATAAGCAGCATCTCGCATTTCAGTAACGTAGTAATGTTAGCTAACGTTACCGGTTAACCAGCAATGAAGGAAAAGTAACTTAACGGACTAAATGTATCCACAGTACAAATGAAAATTAGACAAAGAAGGAGCAACAAAACAGCTGGAATAAATCACAAAATCATGGAGGTTTAGCACAGCAACATTTACAAAAAGGTAAGCTAGCACAGCATTTTCTGTACGCTGCAGATATACGCTAACGTTACTTTCAGTTGGCTGTCTTTTGTGTTTATATTGGCTATCATCAGGAATGAGGGCAGGAGTAATGCAGGCTGTCAACCATCTAAGTCTTCTTTTTAATGTTAGCTAAAGGAATATTTCTGTGTTAATGCTATCATACGTTTAGCTGCTCATCTAAAGCTAAATCCAGACAACATTTTAGCAAGCAAGAGAATGAATACAGCTTCTGCTGTACAGTACAGAGCGCTTAGTTGCAATAATATCAAATGAGCTAAAACGTTGCAGGGTGACCGGCTCTGTTCAAACAACCAGAATTTGGGAATGACAATTGTAATTACGGAGGAGAGTGAGTCAGTTTCATTTCCACTGTTTCATTATTCCTGTGACCAGGCCTTAAAACTATAACTGAATCAAAACCAGGTGCCAAAATTCCCACAGCCGTCGTGTGTGTGGTAATGTGTGATATTGTGGGCGCTCACCCCAGCCGAGGCACAGAAAACGCTTGCGAATGAGTCGTGACCTCATTTTGCCAATGACGGCCAGGTAGGACTGCCACGCCTCTGTCAGCACCCAGCAGAAGGACGCCAAGAAGAAGAAATGCAGGAAGGCGGCAGTCACAGTACAGAGGCCCTAAACAGAGATGAAAGTCAGGGAGATAGAGAGAGATAAAACCGCTGGAGGCGTTTCACAAGAAAGAAAAAAAAGGTCGTTTGTGAGAGGTGTTAAAATGAATCATCTCTTAGGACTAGTCAGCAAAGGAAAATGAAACCTCTGCAAAATAAAGAGGACAAAAGGAAAAAAGGGGGTCTGATAAAGCCTATATTGTTTAGATGAATAAGAGTTCAACCTGGCTCTGCTGTGTGCCTCATTTTGATCGATACTGACCACCACACAGTGCAGTCTTGCTTAGTCAGAGAACTCAAAGTGCTGTGTGCCAAAAATGTCAGCCTGATACTTTGAGAAGTCCACTATATGAGCCATCTACTGTTGAGCCCAGTGATTTTTTTTTTGACAATTTTGTTTGTAGGCCTAGACTGGAATCATGATTGTGTTTACAGTAGAAATCCAGTTGCAATGTGTGGGAATAGAATTTTTTTCTGTGCACGGTGCCTTACCTTGCTAAGCGTTTGAGATTGTCCCACCAAAATCAATAAATTGGAGGCCAAGATGGAGAGGCAAAAATTCACCAGGATGATGGATCTCTCCGAACGGATATACCTATAGAGCAGAGCACCACAGAGAGTGACAGAGAGAGAGAGAGGGGACAGACATGCGAGATAAGTATTAATGACAGACTGATGGACTGAACAGCATCTTTTTGGACATT
Organism: Maccullochella peelii; assembly: GCA_002120245.1. Lineage (NCBI taxonomy): Eukaryota > Metazoa > Chordata > Actinopteri > Centrarchiformes > Percichthyidae > Maccullochella > Maccullochella peelii. The sequence goes on from LKNJ01000925.1 coordinate 74,745, forward strand.
GCAGAGTCATTAGCTTGATTTTGCCATCTGTCATGCGTGTTACCAAAATCTAATCACCACCCCCTGCTGTAGTTGAACCATTTGTTCCTTATTAGGCCTCAGTGGAGTTTTGGCACAGCAGAGGACACACACAAAATGCACTATCTGCAAAATGTACTGGTAGGAGCCAAATGACATGATGCCATGACAGCATCAACTATGTGTTTGTGTGTGGACATGTACCTCCAGAAGGCAGCGTAGATTAGCAGCAGGATGAGCAGAGCGGTGCAGGAGACCCCACAGCCCACCATGAGGGGAACAGAGGGCATGCTGGTAGGACCCATGTCCTGAAGAGAGTGAAAAGGAAGCAAAGAGGAGGGACAGAGAGGGACAATGGATAGTTATCATGAGATAACTGAACAATTAACATGGGAACCGAAGACTAGAATTTAGAAAAGGTAATTTCTTAAACTGTGTCTTTACACTGGCTTTCCGTCCCTGCTTCACAGTGCTTTACATGTATCAGACACTGCTTGGCTTTGCTATGAGAATGCATGCATTTATATAGAGTAACTATATGGTTACTATTGGCTTACAGCAACGCCACTACAGACCTCTAACCCTCTTGGACAGTAATTCTACTCTTCTCTATTGCAAAGATGCATGGATATGACCGTCAAATGTAAGTCAGAATAATTTGTTTTTAAATTAGACTACCAAAGAAACTAAATCCTATTACACTATATCATCCATAGTGTCCACCATGTTAAACATTCTTTGCCACTAATGAGTTTGAAGCTATAGTTTCTGACTTACAGTAATTATTATGCCCAAAAAAGCTGTTTAACATTCATGTAAATGTGTCAACAAGGTTTATTTGAATTGGCTTTGTGACCCTGCTGCACAGGACTTTACATGGTTCAGACAACCCTTGACTTTGTATAAATGCATGCTAACCTTCTCATAGCAGTGACATTACAATAGGGTTACTTCTGGCTTGCAGAGACTATAGACCTCAAACCCTCCTCTTTTGCTCTGTTGGACTGCAAAAATTTGTAAATATAACTGTAAAGTGTAAGTCAGCTTTATTATTTCATTAGGTAACTAAAGAAATGAAATCCTATTACACTATTGCTTCTACTCCTCAATGACCACAATGTTAAACTTTTTGAACAAAAAAAATGCAAACAACCCTGTTTGTCAGTAATGTGTTTGAAGCTAGTTTCTGACTCTAGTTTCATGTGAGCAGCAACAAGCTAGTATTTACCCATCACCAACAGCCTGAATGGGCCAATGTAGGGGGAACCCATGTTTACTGTAATATCTAGTGTCATACACACAGGGTGCAAAAAGGGTGTAAGAGCTTATAGCTAGACGGATAGACAGATAAATAGACAGATGTGTGTGGAATAAGTCCTGCAAAGATTATTTGTCTGAAGATTAAAGTAATTGTTGGCACATGGCCTGCTTTGCACTTACAGTATCTATTAACTCTTTCACTTCCTTAGTTGTAATCCCTTTGGATGGCAGCCCCTTTTTAATTATAGCTTGCTAATTACACGTAATTACCTTTAATTAAAATTACAAAAGTCTGTTAGATGGAGCTGGATAATTACACATAATTACACTATTTTGAAAGTTGCTGTTTGTTACAAGTATCTTTGCCACTTTGATGTCACATATGTCACTTTTCCATCACCTACAGACCTTGTAATTATGATTATAGTTTTTTATTTAGTTTTAATTTACTGTTATTTACTATGACAAATGAAGACTTATTCAGGTAACCAACCAACTGCCAAGGTAGAGAATGTACACTGGGAGCCCGCTGTGCACCCATTTACACCAATTGTATAATTTTGCATGTACAAGGGTAAAAGCACTAGACCATAGCGCATAATTAAGCGATTTGGGTCATGATGTACAGCGCACCTCTGCTTTGCCTCTCTCCCGAGATGTGCCTTTGAAAAGATGAGGAACAGACAAATGAAGCTGCGTGGAGAGCATACACCCCGCGGTGTCCCAAATGGGCTTAATGTTTGGCCTGCTTTTAAGTTCTCAATCACACAATTTACCTCAATTTACCTCCTAGAGTGGCCAGCCTTCCCTTTCATCCCAAAGATTTATCACTGTACACACACAGAGACACGGCACAAGGTGTCTTTTACTGCAAATAAAGTACATACTCACACACAAAGGCACGTCCAGGCAGATGTGCCAAGTAATTTAAAGTCAGTGATTAAGCTGTGTGAGTGTGTGTGTGTGTGTGTGTGTGTGTGTGTGTGTGTGTATTGAGATGAAGGCAGAGGAGGAAAGCAAGAGACAGGACTTCAGAAAAGAATAAAGAATGCAAACTGAAAAGCAGTAGTAGAGAAGTTCAGAGAGAGATGGAGTGGGAAGAGTTAAGGACAACTAAGAGAAAGCAAGGAGTAGGAGGAGGAAGAAATAGATAGGGAGAAAAGAAAACGAGCGAGAGTGAAAGCTTCCCTTTTAGTGGTTTTCCCTGGCCCATCAAAGGAAGCCAATTTCTCCAGAGGAAAGTGGAATAGGCTGGAATACCAATACGGCGCGCACACACAAACACGCTGGGAGGAGAATGGAGGTGAAACATAATCAAAACTGCCTCATAAGAAAGGAGACCCACAAAAGAAGAGAAAGAGGGGGTATGACAAGCATCTGCTTTAGGAAGAAGGGAAAGGCCTAGGAGGAGAGTGAGAGACAACAGAGACTCAGTGTGTTTGATATTATGTAGAGAGGAAGGTCAAAGGATACACAGGCGTTTGTGTTTTTTTGAGGTCTGACAGATCAAACATGGAGGATGCATGGGGAATGACAAGCACACACACACACACACACTAGCCTATTGAATTTCCTTTTTCTCTCCATCTCTTTAACTTTGTCTTGAATTAGGTTCTACCAGACAAGTAATGGAATAAATTACACCCTTACTCGTAAATTACTCAATATACATCCACAAATTGTCCCTCAGCAATCCATTGTGTCAATTTGTCTAACACCGTTTTCTTAATTGGTATGTTTAGGTTATGTGTGCCTGACGAGATTAGGCGTCTGATTTCATAATGTGGAAGGATGCTACAAAGAAGGAAATGAAAAGAAAAAAAAAGAAAGAAAAGGAAACACCCACACAAACAGACACACAAATACAACACATCAGGCCTGAGGCTACAGTGTCACACAAATGCCCTGCTCTAAATAGATGTAGTGATATTATGTTGCAGTTGGAGGGGATATGTGCTCGTGCTTATTGTGTGTGAGAGAAGAGAGAAAAGCACAAGGAGAGACAGATTAGAAAGGAGTGTGCTGAAGCTCTGCTGTATATGGCCAGGCTCCCCTGGGCAGCTTGGCTACCATGTGATGGAGAAGATAGCTATTTTCAGCTCAGGAAGTTTAACCTACTTATCTCCTCTCACTCACACCCCTCCTTCCTCCACTCCTACCTATCCTCCCTTTCTCTTCCTCTCTGTGTCTCCTATTCTTCCCCCACTTGCTCCGTACCTTTACCTCTTACTCACTCCTCAGCAGCGGGTCTCTCTCATTCTCTTCTTTCACTCCATGTCCATCTGTACCTTACTACTTCTCTTCCATTAACTCTCCCTATCCCCTTCTCTATTGCACGGTATTACACAATACTTCACTTGTTCTAAGTAATTCTGCATATGCATCCTCTATATGAGGAGTACAAAGAGGGCTCGAAATACTCTATAAGAAAGCTTGCGCTGAGTGTGTGTGTGTATTCGTCACCACTCATGTAGTGTGGTGTTTTTGACGAGTGTCTCCTAGGCCCATATATGCTGTGAAAATACCATGTCTCTTGTGAAAACCTTGAAACAGTCCATTGTATACTTTCAAAGACTGTTTCTTAGTTCTTGAAAAGAGGGCATTTGGGAAAATTGAAGTTTTTATCCAATAAGTTCTCACACCAAAAAGACAAAATAGAGCATTTGTCATTGCCTTAGAAAACAGATTATATGACTGTGCGACATTGGGCTGTATAAATAAAATTGACATGACGTGATTAAGATTTGGTCATGTTTAGTCAACTTAAACTACTTTTTACAGGTTATGGAAGGATCTTGATCATGGTTAAAACAAGACTATGAGTCTACAACATGCTAGCAGCTCTGTGAGGTTCTACTTTGGCACAGCAGTGCTTTGAGCTAAATGATAAACACTACCTTGCTAACGTGCTCACAATGACAATGCTAAAATGCTGATGTTTAGCAGGTATCATTACTACCATGTTCACCATCTTAGTTTAGCATGTTAGCATGCTAACATTTGCTAATTAGCACTAAACACAAAGTACAGCTAAGGCTAATGGGACTGTAATTAGTTTTGCAGGTATTTGGTCATAAACCAAAGTACTGGACAAATTGAAAACTACTTGGTTAAATGAGTTATAATCAATATTTTGATATTAACAATGGATCAATTTGCCTGACGAACACCACAGGTAATTATCACCTAACTTTGGAATTCCTCTCAGCTCTATGGAGCATTTCAGCTCATTGTTTTGGTTTTACAGCACACAACTTTACCATTTTGGTTCACCGCTCTCATCAGCGTTGTTTAGAGACGCAGAAACTTGAAAGGTGATAACGCGTGTAATCAGTGTTAACAGCTTGTTTCCACTGCCAAAAAAAATCAGTTCACATAGGTTTATGTTTAGAGATAGATGTGGAATGTTGGTAGGAAGTGGGATGCGAGCAGCGTGTCAAAGTCACATGCTTGTTGACCCATCCATCCACACCAACCTCCTCCCTAAGAGGTTTACAACAACATCATGTTACTTCCACCTCTGCCTTTGAGAGAGAACAGTCATAACTTGCACGGCCCTAAGAGTTTTTTTGGTGATGCCAGTCTCAGGCTCTGAATACTATATGTATATGTGTACATTTGCAGGTATTCATCATCACATGTAGTATGCCATTGTGTCTCATACTCCCATGTAAGCTGTGAAAATGCTATGCCCCTTGCTGAATAATTCTTGAAAAGATGGCATTTTCAAAATTCAAGGTATTTACCTTCAGCAGTCATATGCTCCATTTGTCCCCAGATACAAGCATACACACTAGTGCACACAAGCAGACTGTGCCACTGCAGAGATGTAAAACTCTAGGCCTACATCTTGCTAATCTAGTGTTCCTGCTATTCAGTTGCCTGTTCTGCTGTCATGGCCCTAGGTAAATATTGCCTGCGATATGCTTCAACTGAATCAATTCAGCAGACCCTCGAGGGTTCAACTTGACAGGCTCTGGCTTCAGTGGCCTCAAGACAAACCATAAGTCTCCTATCAGTGAGTGACAACCTGGAGAGCTGACACAGTGACTTAAAATGTAAAGTCATCATATCAAGTGCTGGCCTTATCCTCAGGTTTTTTTTTTTTTATACATACTATTTGAGCGGTGTGCTGCTTGTTGAAGGAAAATGGAGAGTATCAGCTACAAAACAAAAAACCATCTTCGCCCAATCATAGATACACTATAACAGGCCTTGTTGGTTCACACAAATCTTTAAATCACCACATTTTTGTTATGAGGTTACCAAAAGGGTATGTTACCCTCTACTGTATTGTTCTGGACCTATTGCACCTTTTAAAAAAACAAAACAAAAAAAACAGTGAAGTCAGAGTCAGAAAACTACATGCGCTACTTAAAATTGTTAATAGGGATTCTTGGTGTCAAATATGCTACCACGGCCAAAACAACACTTTCTACTCAGTTTTAAAATATCTAATTACCAAGTAAATCTGTCCTCACCACTACCGCACTCAGCCATTATGCATCACCAGCCAGAGAAACAACAAAATAATTGCACCTGTTAACTCTCTCATCCTCTCCCTTGTCACTAGCTCACCTTCAATTAATGCGACGAGGGATCCAAAGATTCTAATGCAATTCCACGCAGAGTCCCTCATAAATTTTAGCAACCCTCATCTTTTAATTACGGATGACAAGTGCAAGATATTTGCATACTGTAACCTTGTAGTCTTGCTCCATCTAGGGCAGGCCTTGTTTTCTTTCTTAACACCATCTCCAGTTAAGTTGTAATGAGTTAAAATATGAGCTGCCATCTTGGAGCGCCTCAATCATCCCTATCGTCCTTCCTCAGTGGAATCAGTGACTTTGGCTGTTAATAGGCTAAATAATAGACTCAGCTGTGAGATTTTTCCATTTTGATTAGCTGCCTGTGAGCACTAATGACAGCGGAGGAAACATTCTCAGTCCATCTCAAGCAGGCCCAATCATTTCATGAGAATGATTGGGCCAAAAGCAGTTAGCCTGGCAGGTAAAAAGCTGTGAGAAATCCTTTACAGCAGAAGCACAGATCACTTCACATATTGTTCTTTTGAGAAAATTGCTTTGATACAGTAATTGGCTTAAATAAATGAGCTATGGAAACACATTTTTATCCTCCTAGCCAATGTGTGTGTGCGTGTTTGTGTATTTGTGTTAGTGTGCCCATTCACACTGACTGGGATTAAAGTGCTGTTTGAACCACTGACCCTTTCACTCGCGTTTCTTGTTACCTGCTTAGGCAAGCACAAGCCATGCATGCCACTGTAGCTACGAAAACAAGTTTGAGAGAGGCACTTGGGAAAAAAACTGTGATTAATCTCCATGTCAACACAACTAGGACAGCAGCCTCATGTGCTGACAAAACTGAAGCGAAGAGGTATAACTCACTTGATTAACTTGAGGCACAAAATGTTAAACTGACTTTTATAAAGCCAATACCTCCTTCAACTCCAAATCCCATGATCCCTATGAGCACTGTGGAGGCAATGAGTCCAGACATATCCGTAGGGTTCGTGTTACCACTGCAGTCCTTTTTGGGGAATTAAGTGACTTGGTTTATTGTATGCTTTCATGACCTCACTCAATCAACTCCTCTTTCCCCCTCTCTCTCCTCTGTTTCTATAAAGTAACAACCTCTGTCTTGTCTGATAGTGAAGGTCTCTCTATAGACACACACAGCAGAATACACACACATGCACACACGGAAATCTCAGAGGCTATAGAAAGTAAACAGGATTAACTGGCTATCCCTCGCTCCACTGTAAATGGTCTGTAATGGAAGCACTGCTTCTAAATCCCTCCATCTCTTTCTCTCCCCCTCCCTCCCTCCCTTTTCTATTAAACATGGAGGTTAATCCTCAACCCCCCCTTGTCCCTAGTGCCATGGCCCAGGATAAGCTGTCAGAGCTGGGCTGCTGATACTCAGCTCTGCTCCAACAGCCACACAGCCTGGACACAGCATATGAACGCGTGTTTAAGTGTCTACGTGTGCATTTTTGTGCACGCAGATTTGTATGCATGCGCTTCGGTGTGTGAGGGTGTATAAAAGTGATAACATCCATACCTAGTTGTCTGTGTTTGCATGTCCGGATGTGACTGGGTTTTTTATGCGTTGCCAAATTCAATCTGTCTCTCCCTCCCTCTTTTAAAGAATCCAATCTCCGCTGGAATAAAAAGCTAACTCTGGAGGACCGTAAAGCAACAAAGTGCACTCAGCACTGGCCACAACAGCTCCTGACTGAGAGCCACAGACACAAACACACTGACCCATACCTTCCGGTCCTCAGCACTGGGTCTAATGCTAGTACTGGGGGCTGAATGATGAGTTGCTAATGACTAACACACTCTTCACAGATGTAACAAATGTCAAAAAAGTCAATGTGTTTTGCTTCATAGTCCTCTTTCACTCAACACAGCCGACCTGCTTGCTGTGGTGAGGGAAAAGTCAATATTATTCATTTGGAAGAGGAGTCACAGGAACCAGAAATAGTGACTGGAATGACCCGTTAAGCTTATAGGTCGTAGCCACCGTGTTTTCCATATAGTAGGAATTAATGTTTCTCCCGAAATCTGTAATAGGTTCCAGACCCCTGTGAAGTAATTCAAGCTCTGAGGGACAAAATAATGAATAATTCACCTGAAGGCCATCACCTTATTTTGACCCTCTTTACACTTAATAAAAAAGGATGGCGGGGAAGAGGAGAAGGGAATCAAAAAATAACTCCTACAATATGGTATAGAGATCCCAAGAAATTCCAAGCCAACAGAATATTGGAGGTTTATATCATCTAGCTATCCAGTATGTTCAGCGCCTTGAGCATAGGAAGGGCATCTAAAAGTTAAAGGACCAATCAATGTCACCCTCTCAGCTGTATTGTTGGTGACACAAGCAAGGTGGAGACTTGGTTTAAGTCTGGATGGATTAGAAAGTTTCCTACAAGGACTTTTTTGGGACTCAGCACCTGGACATGAAAGATGCGCTTATGTTTTGCACACTGACCTTTCAAGTACTTCCAAACCAATCTAAATTACCTTAAAGAGACAGAATGCTGAAAGAAAATAAGCAGGAGAAAGAAAGACCGACCGCTATCATCACAAATGATCAGAACAGAGTTGGAGGAGCTAATTCTGGCGCCCTTGGTTGTCGCAAGTAAAAGTTCCATTGATTTTATCTAGACAATGTTAAGTGACTCACAGAGAAAGAATTACATTAAAAAATGTCTGGTTCTTTGATAAAAGGTACAGGCCAATATACATAAAAACGTAAGGTGAGAAGTTAACTTTGACTCCTAAGGTGCGTTTTGGTGCGAAACATCCAGTTTCCAAGCTTTAAATTCTGTTACATGCACCGTTAGCGGTGGGCAGAAGCTAAAGGTTATGCTGCTGAGAAAACTACTAATACCATCTGCAGCTTAAATGAATTAACTTTCGGATTCTTGATAAATTTGGCATCTTCTTCATAGTAATGGTCGGCCAAGGCTCCTGAGTATTGCAGTATCTAGAGCCATCCACCAAGCCCAACTAATGGAAAAAACAATTTCTCAGAAACAAAGCTGAAATAATTAAAACCCATAGTATAAACCTATCGGATCATTATATTATCTGGGTGACTTCTGCGTTTCTATGTAACTTTGTAACGTGTCTTTGAAACATGATAGGAAACAAAGACCCCAGGAGAAAACATACACAGATATGTAGAGAACTTTACATAAAAATGTATAAAGTAATAGTGGTAACCGAGCCACGGGGCCACCTCTACGAGATATGTTTTTTCATATTTGATGCAGGATGGATGTAAGGACAGGGACCTTCTTAACAGTAATATGTTTCGAAATAGCAATGCACAGGACCAGCGAGTGCTATATGGGAGCAATGTTTTACACTGAAAAGGTTACACGGGGATAGATGTCCACATAAGCCCACAGCTCTTTATCTCAGCGTCACTGGTTGTTAATGCATTATTACGTAGCGCAGACAACATCTCTTTTCCATCTCTTTGTCTCTCTCTCTCTCTCTCTCTCGCCTTTTCTTTCTCTCTCTTTTAGTTCTCCCTGCCAGCTGAGACCAGACTGCCTTTTCTGTTTGGTTGAACATTTCCTTCCCAAAATCCTCCATTCCTCACAACCACTTTCCATTTCTGCGACACCTGGAGTTACCCTCCAGTGCTTACTAGGGGTCTGCTTTGCTGGCTCCATTTTCTAACCTAACCATTAAGAGAGGGGGAAAAAAAAAACACCACACACACAACTCCCATAGATTCTAGTGTGTAACAACACAAGTTAGAGAAACTCCCCTTGCACTCCCCTGATTATTTCATGTAATCACTGTCCTCATGAGCATTAGGTGCAAGTAAGCATGGAGACAAATTAACAGCCAAAGCTGAAGGGAACATTTTTGACCACAGCAGTCAAGGAGCTGTGGCATAAAGTGAGAACAGCAACTGAAATTGTTAACAAGGCGAAGAGGAGGATGAAGGAGGTGGCAAAAGTAGGGTGCTAAGGAGGAGGAGAAGGAAAACTGATAAGAAGACACGTCAGTGGAAAATATGGCTAAGGCGATAAAAGGGAACAAGAAAGTGGGTATAAATAATAAATTGGTTTAGGTGTTTATAGATGGAAGGTGTGAAATAAATGGGCCTACGATGTGGGATGTTATACAATTAATGAATTAGGGTCTGCTGGAAGAAGAGGGTGGCTGTGAGAGGAAGATGAACTGAGAGCTGTCAGGTCTTTGGATGTCCATTAGCGCAATACGGGAGAATGGGTCAATGTATCAGAACAGGCATTACCCTGAACTGCTAAAAAGCCTTCTTTAATCATATCAAACACACACTGCAAGCCACATGAACTATTTTTAGAAGCGCAGGTTGCGTGCTGCCGGCAAAATCACAGACACAATAAAATCTCTTTCTTTCTCTTGACATCTCTTCTCTCTCCCATCACATGGAAGTAGCTCGCTGAACAAACTGACCTTTAAGCTTAAAAGAAAAAAAGTTGCAGAACGTGGAGATTGACTGCCGATCAACATATAATTAGACAAGCAAAGACACACTCATCACAACAGCTTCTTCTACCGTGACAATGTTAAACGTTGGCACCACTCCTCAGTCTGCACCCATTTTCTTCTTGTCAGTGGTGCAAGGAAAGATGCTTGTCATAAAGTAAGACACGTCACATTCAGATTCCACCAGTCACACCAGCATTATCTATCCATATCTCTCTATAAAGACAATCAAAATGATAGACTTAACATCCTGTTGTATTTTACAGTAAAATCCAACGCTATTGAAATTCATGCTACTGTAACCCATCAGCTCACTGGCCCCTGGTAGTAGTTGCCATGTTAGCCCCCAAGTCCCACAGAGTACAACAGGCTATGCATTAGTGACTCACCGAATCTTTAGCTTGCTGTGCTAGCACGGCGTAGGTGGATATCCTGCTGCACAGGCATTTGGTGTGGACAGTGGTTGACGAGAGCGTTTGGCAGCCTTCTGTGCCCCAGTTTTCTGCGCCAGCTTCCCTGGAGGTGGGGAGAACGGAGGTGGGGGTAGGGAGGGGAGGGAGGTGGCACAGGGGACATAAACAGTGACGGTGAGACAAATACACACAAAGAACTGTCACATGACTAAACACTCCTATAGGAAGTTTCAACTCAACAAAGGGGGAGGGGGTTGAAAGAGGGGCAGAAAGTTTCAGAGAGTAGACTTTCGTCACCACCAAGTTCACCAAGTTTACCCATTCACTCTATAGGTTTAATATGCACTGACAGGCTCTTTTACCCTGCTGGCATTAGAAGCCAATGTCACCCCACTTGTTCTTGAGTCTTCTCCGTGTTTAGCACCCCAAACACTTTCTTTCTCATCTTTGTCCTTTCTATTCCATCTCCCTTTTCTTGGAAGAATTTCTTGGAAGAGACTTGAGGCCTTGAGGCCAAATGAAAAGCGTTGCATCAGCTAACAGTTAACAAAGAAGAGCACAACTTAAATGGTGGATGGGGATTATTCAGCACCAAATGGTCAATTGCTTTGACATGCAACAAGTTACTGGGGAAGAGAGCGCCCAGAATCTCATACAATCGAACCTTATACACTTTATTGCCCTACATCTTTTCCATCTTCCCTTTATTTCCCCCCGCCCTCCCTTCACGTCCCTCTAAATGCTCTCAATAGAAGGTTGAGTGCAGAGGTCGATCAATAAGATTTTAACTGAACTAATTACCCTGACAGCTCACACTACACATTAACTTTATGTTTAACCCTGCAATACTTCTATTCTAGCCACCAGAAAGAGATGGAAACATTATGGGAGACATAAGAGCGGCTACAGAGATGTTCTGATGGGGTCAAGAAGGTCAACTTCATGAAGCGTAAAGAGGCAGCAAGAAAACATGTTTTCAATCAACTTTTCACAATGAGATCCTACATGAACACAATATTTTATAACTAGCTAGAACAGTTTTGGATATTTCACATGAGGGATTTCTGTTTTGTTTTTTCTCTGTGCTCTCTGTTTGAAGAGGGTGGGGCCCAATTAGGAAATGGTGATGTCACATACTACCATACACCAATCAGGATTTAGCAGCGTTTTAATGAGAATATGATGCCATTTGTTGGTTGTTTGGTCACTGATTACATTTGTGTGTGTGTGTGTGTAAACGCCTAACAAATAACACCTAATATGTTTTTCAACTTTGATTGTTGAATGTTTAATGTTATAGTGAAATACTTAAAGCACCTGAAAACCATACTCTCTAAAAATGAAACGAAGAAGAAATTTAAAACTACCTGCAAACTTTTGGAGTAAGTTTGAGGGGTTTTCCACCAAAACCTCAATCACTTAGGCATTTCAAGAAACGTGTGTGTAATTTGTGATAGGTATTAAAGTATGGTTTAGCAGCCCTGAATAGTGCTAATAGACAAACATCTTCCAAAGATGCAAGTGTTTGTAGGGCAAAAAGTTATTTTGTTAGGATGTAAAGGTAGCGCTGAAGCACAACAGCTTGACCATGAGGGACCTGCAGGGGTGCCTTCAGTCCAATGAATGGAAGCAACAGAGGAATTTTATGATTGTTTCCGAAAACTGCATTAGCTGCTGGCCTCAATATGTGGGAATAAGGGGATCTAGGGGAGGTAACCTAAAAAAAATCTGTACAAGAGATGCTGTTCTATAGGGAAAATATTTGCATTAAGGTAATGAAATCGTGTCCGATGACTAGTGTGTATCAGAGGAGGCACATGGTAGGCTACATTCTTGTCATGCCGACAAACAGTTAGCAACAATAAAGAATCACATTTATGTTGAGGACTGGAAATTTTGAAAGAAAAGCTACGAAACAAAAAGCTATTTTGTTAATGTATTTCATCAACAGAATGCAGATTATATTTCTTCATTTTGTTCTTTTCTATATAAAGATTTGTAGAGCAGAAAAGATGAAATGTAATCACATTGCAGACAGCTCGGTGTACACTATTTTTCACCGCTAATGCTTTAGTGGAGAACTTAATTATCTCCTCTCTAGCTAATAGCAATGAGCACCCTCAACAGTGGATGGAGAGAAAATTGTTGCCTGTATAAGAACTTCAATATATTAGGATCTGCAATCTTCAAATCACTCTTCTTCAATATACGAGCTTTGACTGGCAATATTATATATATGAACAGCGTTTACATCTCGAGGGAAGGCTTTGGTGACAGTTTCACTTTATGAGAATGATAAGCTGTCTTGTTGCTTGTTGTATTTACGATATCTTACTGTAAGATACATATTTCTTACATTTCAGATGTTACCCTGCCCTTGGAGAAATAACAGACAGATAGTTCAACATCTTAACATTCTTCTTTGTATAACCTAAAAATAATGAAAAATCCTCAAGTTGTCCTATGGGGTTCTAACTTCCCTAACTTGTCATCATTATATCAAATCTGACACAAACCACACACTCAACACAAAAAGTATACGATTGAGGATCTTTACTTCGCAAACATTGTTTATCTTTTTTGACTATATGTTCATCTTGCAGTTACCAGAACCTCCTGCTCTGTGGTGTATGCTGCGCACATATCTCCCTCCTCATTTTCACTAAGCACTTTCTTTTTGGATGTAACAATGAAATACAAACAAATCAGTTAAAATGTATTTCTAATTTTTGTAACTTTTGTGCTTTTATTTTGAAGGTTAGATGCAATACCAGTCTTGCTTTGATATTACTTAGCACAAAATGTATCAATCAAAAATCAAGTAATGTCTGTTAGTAGAAATTGAATGAAAAAAATATGTTGAATTGTCTCAGCATGTTCACTAAAAATGAAAAAAAAAGAAAAGAAATGCAGTCATATTGTGGTTTCTTCTGCTGTCAATCAAATAAAGTAAATGAACCACCCGCCAATGACAACAATGTTAACAGCAGCACAGCACAATACATCACTCAAGACTAAATATACTTCTGCTGTGACAGGCCACTCAAACATGATCAGAGTGACACTAAATGACAAGAATGTATCAACATTAATTCTCAAAAGTATGTCTGAACATGGAGGAATGTACACACACAAACACACAGCAACACTCAATTCCTAATGTCAGTAATGAGATGTGAGTACAATTCCCTGATGATTATCATCTGCATAGTGACACTTCAAAGGCTGAAGATCGGAAAACGAGTCGCAGCAGTCAAGCCTAGAGACAGAGACAGACAGCTTGACAGGTAGCAACATGGTGCGCAGCTTTGTGTGTTTCTGTGTGTGTGTGTGTCAGAGAGAGAAATGGGAGAGAGACAACAACAGGAGGGAGGAAATGAGAGTATATGCGCACTTATTACCTTTTATGAGGAAATCCTCTAAAGTGTGTACATTTTGTGAGGTATTGTGCAAAGTTTTTGGGTTACATTTACATTTATTAAAAAAAAAAAAACAACAACACGTACATGTGGAATCCACTGAGCGATTCATCTGATATTACATGCATCCGTGAATAGAAAACGAGACTTTTATGTGTGAACTCCCAAGTGATGTCAAGTAAAGTATTTACAAATGACTTCTACACAAGTAATACATAGCCATGTGGACATGCACATAATGACTGTGCGTTAAATGGGCAGAGAGAGGGAAGTGTTGCGTACTGATTTATGCATGTTAGTTGACTTATCGTATGGTAGATGCATGCATGCCATTCATTCACTGACACAAACGGCCTGACCACATGCAACTAAGACACACACATATCAAGTACTGTATGCCACTCTGGCAGCAAAGAGGAAGTTGGTGTAATGAGGAAATGTCTGACGACTCACAACAGGGGGTCGCTGAAGATAACACCAACACACACACACAAATACACATTATCTCTGACCTCTTTGTTTTGGCTGCTGAATTTCGAGCTTAATTGACTGCTGACTCTCATCTAGTTTAGCTGGATTTGATTGTTGGTATTGATGTCTCTCAACAAAAAGCCAGCTTTGACTTTTGTTTTATTTCACCCACAAAGTTGGAGCAAAGCCTGACCTTTGTTATTGCAGATCCACTACAGTTACAGATACAGACGACTGCTATGTGCCCCGCTGGGCTCATAGAAGTATTAGATTATCAGCTTAGCTTAGCTGGCGAGGAAAGATTAAAATGACATGGCTGTTGTTGTATTTCTGTTATAGCATTTTAATGGGCCTGGGGCCACTGCTGACTCCTCTTTTCATGGAAAACAGGTACCAGATGTACAGACAGGTGTACATATCAGTATAGCTGGTTTATAGGCTATGGATTCCAAATGTATACTGCAAAGAAATCAACCTGGCAGTATCTAAACAAATGCTAAGATGTGTGTAAATATACATAACACCATCCAGTTTGCTAGCATTGCGATAATCAAGACATCTGTTGCTTGGTCTTGATTTTGACAAAAAATAAAGTTTTATTTAATGGATGTTAGAGTTGGCTTCATTTTGACAGGTAGTTATCCCTCAGTGCACATGGGGATTACAGTTTGGTCTGATCAACGTGAGCCAAAACTCAACATATACATGACTAAGAGTCTACAGAAACACAGCAGCTCTGTGAAGCTGTTCTTAGGCACAGCTGTGCTTTGAGCTAAATGCTAACCTCAGCGTGCTAACATGCTCACAATGGCAATGGTAACATGCTGATGGTTTAGCAGGTGTAATGTTTACTGTGTTCATCTTTGTTTTATGACCAAACACTAATGACATTCCCATCAGCTCCAGCTGTACTTTGACTTGTGTGCTAATTAGGATATTTAATTTTTTTTTTTAAAACTAAGTATTTGACACATTTAACTTTTGATAGAACTTAGTGATAACACTAGATGAAAAGGTAAGGGATCATTAGAGATGTTACAATTCATCCTGTGCGGGACATGAATGTCTGTACAAAACTTTGACCTGCTGGTGGCGCTACATAAAAAGTCAGGGTATCACCAGAGACGGTGAGATTCATCCTCTGGGAAACATGAATAAACAACATTTTACGGCAATCCATCCAGCTGTTGTTGAGACATTTCAGTCTGGACCAAAGCGGTGGTCCGACTGACCGAAACTGCCATCCCTACAGCCACACTGTTAGCATGGCTTAAAAAAAAACTATGCTGTGCTTGTAATGAAACCCACAGCGCTAAAGAATTATGTCACAGTCTGCTAAAACATATACAGTGACCACTGCAGTAACATATTTCAATGCTTTCCAATTTGTTCCCTAATTGCTTGTAGAATGATGTTGCAGCTGCTTAAAAAAAATAGGAAAAATACTTCCTGAACAGCAGCATAAATTGACCTTTTATGTCTACTGAGAATAAATTGGCACCAACTCTTGACTGAAAGGGCAGTGCAATGAAAGCCAATTGCACCCTGTTAAGAAACAAAAAAAGGTTAAACATGCTTTGAATTCTTAAACCTGAAGGGCTTGATGCAGGGATTTGAGCTGGATGGAAGTAAAGCCACTGAAAAAGCAACCCCTCCATCTGCCTAGCACACAGACATGAATAGTGATGTGTTGCCAACGTCTATCATCCAAAGCAACTTTTTATCCTCAGCAGGCAAAGATGACATAATATGGGTAAGGTAAAGGGACAGAGAATACAGACATATGCACATTACTGCAAGCCTTATGATAAAGGAGCTAACATACTGTATGTAGGCAACATTTAATACATGGCCACTGTTAATTAATGTCATTTAAACCAGTTTTACATGGGAAAATGTTGTTCTACATAGCTGTCATCAATGTAATGAGGATTGAGATTATCAGCTAATTTTAGCTGCTGGCAAACACTGTCAAAACTGATTTATGAGATGAGATGACTGTAGCCATAAAATATAGTTCAGTTGAAACTGTCAGTTAAAATTGCATGCATCCATTGCTGTTTCTCATTGCTCATTTCTGGCAAAATGGGCCATCAAATTTGTGTTTAAGTATTTTCCTTTGTGTCATCAGTGGTCAGAAGCGCAGACAAGCGAAGCAATTACAAGCGTAAAAAAAACTAAAAATGTGGAAGGGATAAGGCAAACATCAATAAATGCAAAGAGATGCAGAAAGCATTGAGGGATGACAAAAGAATTTCACACACAGATGGAAATCAAATGCGTGTAAATCACAAAAAGTTGGATCCTCATTATACAGAGAATACATTCAAGTCAAATTGCTGTAAAGTCTTTAGAAGATAGTAGGTGCAGGTTTAATATTCAGTGCATGATATTGTGAAGTCACTGAGCAAATAGCCACAGATACTGTATAACCTGATGTGCTTTTCTGACGAGAACTTCGGTTGTAGTCATTGTCTAGAACAGAGTGAGAGTTGGTGATACACATACATGCAAACAGAGCTAATGAGTCATAGACAGAAGGACTGGTGGGATGGAGAGGGCTTGCTGCAGAAGTGAGGGATTTTAAGGATCATGGAGGTAAGTGGCCTCAAGTGGACACAGCTGCACAGATACCGACGGGCTAAAACTCGTCACTGTACGTTAGCATCAATGACCATCTCTACCTAAGGCATGCTTGTTGTCATAGCGCACAATGCAGTTTATGCACTATTTCGTGCCATTCTATCTCACGTCTCATGTACCATTGTCTTGTCATTGGTTCGCGGAGTCTGGTGACTGTGTGGAATAGGCATCTTTCATGGAGTACATTTTGACAGGTCACGGTGAAAGCACAGGTGGAAATAATTAAATTAATGATGGCTGAGTTTCATATAGCTGCTTCAGTTTCAGGGTCCTCGTACTGTGCATGCTGGCTCGCTGTCAAACTGTCATAACTTACTGGGACACTTGAAAAGAACGGAGGTATCGTTAATGCTATTGGTAACACGTGCTTTTCAAAATGTCAAAATGTCTGCTGTTAAAAATGGCCTGTTAACATCCTATCTCTGCCTGCCTTCAACCTGAGCAGAGGTCTAATCAGCCAAAATAACTGAAAACCCTGAAAAGGTTTACATATTGGACATTCAACATCTTCTTGTCTCCCAATACGGTAAGACTTCTATAAGGTGCTTGGGTTAGTGCCACAAAGTTCTTAATATACTGTACAGTAGATTTAAGATTAATACTGACGGATTCACATCCACTATAATCTCTGTCTGAAATGAAATGTCTTGAATTGTACATTTTGAATCATTTTGTGATTGTTTGCCCGTACTTTACAGGAGAACACAAGGGTTAGGTCATCCTGGTGGCCCAGCTGTGTATAACCATGTCAAATGCAACATCATGGGTTTTAAGCATCATTTCTCATCTCTTTATCCGTCTCTCCCTATATTTCCTGAAGCTCTATTTTATACACGTTTATCACACATAACAATGATAAACAAAATAAACAGTCATCACAAAAATTCTTTTTTCCTTAATGTAATTCTGAATGTACTGAGCTTAATTTTGAGCCACAAAAAGAAATGAAAAAAAGGTGCAGAGGAGAACATCTGTTCTGGCTGATGGAATCTATTCCGGTAGACATTACATCCCCGACTGGCAGGGAGCTCGAATACACATTCACCAGAGGCAGCGCATATTGGCCTTTTACTCTCAATACAGCTAGAAAGCACTGAAGCAAATCTTCACATGACACAAATCATCTGTACTTACTCAACCCTTCATACCACCTATTACACAGGACTGACTAGCACATATTTACATCACAGTATTCGCTACACTGTAGGCCCGTTTTTGCATTTCAGTGCGGGGATGTGTGGGAATGTGTGTCTGCATGCATAAATGTATTTGACCCAGATATTAACTCTGTAGGAACTAAGCCTTCCTCTCTTCCACCGACTGATGTAAAGACAGGTCTTATAACCACAAGAACATGCTGCGAGATTATCTGAAGCTCGCTGTGATGTTTATGCGCAAGACTGTACAGCTTACGTTTCTAAATGTTATCTCGGCTGCGGTAACTTAAACATGGAATATGTGTTGATGTGAGTTTCATGTGTTATGGAATGATTCAGGGAAAAACACCAATTAGATATGTCTGCCGATGATGCATGCATCACTGCTGTGGCTGGATCAATATGAAACAAAAAAAAATAAAAAAGGAAGCAAAGCGCCATCACAAGGCCAGAGATGTGAACACTAAGAAATATTTTTATGGTACACAGGTAGTTTACAACACCATTATTCCTCCAGTACGTATTTATTGAATTCTAGTTAAATGGAAACTTGAATAGGTCTTTAATAAATAAAGACATGTGTATTGCCCTTGCTTAATCCTACTTGTCTTTCTTGTGGCTCATGTCATGTGAGGTTGTCGCACAAAACCCTACTTCTTTTTCCCTGATTCTCGTGTGAGGAGGATGCTTTGTCATTGACCTCCACTGCCTCAATCTGCTCTCTGGCATGGCCGTGGGCTAATTTATAAGCTTCTTTCCTGGGATTATCTTTCTTCCTGGTGTGCAAGCTAGTAAGCGAGCAGGAAAAGCAGAGATACAGGTTTCGGCTACAGCCATAAATGGCCTGCCATTCTGACTTCCCGTGTTCTGTGTTAACATGGACACGCTGCATGGCTCTGAAGAAAGTGGGTCCTGCAGAAAATGGATTATTAATCCTGATTCCGAAAAAAAAAGTATGAACATTTTTGGGTTTTTTTGTATTTTTGCAACCAGACGTCTCCAAATGCTACATAAATGTAGGATTTCTCTCTGAAAACTGGACATTTTCTGAACATCTTGCCAGGGGCTCTAAAGAGGACACTTAAGGCCAAAGGAAAAACTCTCATACTCAATCTCATAAAGCATTAACACACTGCCCTCTCAGCCTACTTCCAGCAGCACAAGAGTAAAGAGGATAATGTGCGAATCAGCAAGATAAGCATAAGGCAAATACTGCACTTGACTGTAGGTTACATATAAGATCTTGTAAGAGTGTATTTGCAGTGCAAAAACAGTCAGGAGATCTTAACACAACAGCCACAAAATGACCTAGAATAGATAGAAAGGGGTAAAGATGTTACTTACCCAGTGGCTCTCACTGTGAGGAGGCAATGTATTCCAACTGACAAGCAGTCTTCTTTTTCTCTGCTTCTAATCTAAACTTCAAATACTAATCACTACAAATGCCTAACATCATCTTCAGCTAAGGCTGTGCCCAAGGGAAACAGCGTCAGTTCTGAAGCCTATCCCTGGCCGTACAGTAAGATACAGTGCCCCACTTCACATCCACTGGTCACATGATGACGCAATCAATAAGAATAATGCATGAAGTAAAAAAAAAAAAAAAAACCTAACCTAGCCTAACCTGCTTTACATAAACTCATAACTAAAGGAGAACCTTTATGAAGTGTAAGCAGCTCACACTTATCCATGAAGTCCAGTAGCAGAAGGAAATCATATTTAAAGTTCAGACTTGTGCGTACGGCTACTTAGAACTGAACATATAGCAGCTACTTAAAGCCTTCAAAAAAAGAACCCGAGCATTACGCACTGAGGATGTTAACGCGCTCTCTAAGGACTGTTGTGATAGCTAGGGAAATGAGCTGAGAGCCTGTCCACGTCTGTAACGCCCAATGGAGGCAGAGCCCACATAAGCCCTACTGGCCGACTCCCTCTTGCCGCACCGACTCGCTGTTTGACACAGCCTTGATCCCTTCTGCTCTATCAGATGGAAAAGTGGAGCAAGCTCTATCAGCCCCTCCACCCCCTCCTCCTGGTGGCTTCACTGTTAAGTGTGTTAGTGTGTGTGTGTCTGTGTGTGTGTCTGTGACCATGGGGAGAGATGAGGAAATGTGTAAAAGTGGAAATTTTGTAAAGTAGTACATTAACAAAAAGGCATTTCAGTCTCAGATGGGGTGGAAGAAAAGACAACCAACATTTTTTTTTTCAGGCTTCTACAACACTGACAAAATGTATATTTAAGCACATCTATTGCTCTTGCTCAGTTTCAAAAACCTATTTTTAAGAAAACTTCCACAGGAGTTCAGAAGCTGCCTTGAGACAAGCACACTTTTGAAAAAAGCAGAATAAGGCAGATCACCTGTGTAATGTACCTGTGATAGGCACTTTATTACCTGCCACATGCTGTAATATTTTTGGCTATTACCCTTGTATAGACATAAACATATGGAGGGCTATTTTAAGACTGAACTTTATGCTGTCTCCTCAGGGATAACACTGTCTGTATAACAACAAATTCACCATATTATCCATCCATTTTCTATAGAAGCATATACCAGAATGCTTGGGCCTGCGAGAGATGGGATACACGTTAGACAGGGTCTTTCACAGGGCTAACATACATGCAGTCACATTTATAAATTTGGTAAATTAGAGTTTTCCAGAAGCACTTCTTGCTGTGAGGTGACCGTGCTTCCCACTGAGACACCCACACTCTATCTATACTGTAAATTTGATTGTAAATGTATATGCTGAGCCACAAAATCACTGCTATTAATTTTCCATACAGACATAATTATAGTCATCAAGACATCTATACTTTAGACATATTCCCTGTTAAATTTTACACATCAAAGTCTGTTAACAGGTTTGTGGGAGCACTAATGCATATGTGGAAAAAGCTGTTAAAAGCCTTTTGTGGCTCTCGAAGGAGCTGTGCATAATCTGATAAATTACGTCAAGTGAGGTCACTTGAGTCAGCATCGTTTGGGGCTGAAGACTGCAACTCTGAAAATGAATAAATCCTGGGGGTGTGGAGTTAGAAAGAAATGAATTTACCAGACCTCCATAGGCCACTCCTCATCTCTACTTGAGGCTAGCGGATCGAGGCTACATTAGCTGCTGCTAGCATACGAATCTCAGACTGAACTGTCAGTGGTCTAGTTGCATTGTGGGCAACGTAGGTGCCAGGTTTTGACAAAGACGAAGAATGCACAGAAATTAAAAAGACTATATCTCTGGTTATACACTGTATTTATGTATTTTATTAAATTAATTCATTTACTTGTTTGTAAGTTACACAGGAGAGTAATAGATGGCATATAAAGGGCCATAACACCGCCAATATGAATGAACAAGGTGTCATTCACCAAAGTCAGAACTTGCCGCTATGCCTTTTTGCTAAAATAATGGGCCAACATTTTGGTCAGATTTGTGTCCAGCTAGTTTTTGACAGTGTGCAGAATATGCCTTTGACTTTTTGGGCTGAGACCTGCCAGAACCAAAGCTGATAGCGGTGCCAGGTCAGTCTGAACCCAAAGCAAGCCTCAATGTACCATGTCAGATTGAGGATGTTAGAGCTACTTGTACTGCACACCAGACCCATTATTACTCTATGACAATGATGGGCAGTGGGGGTAGGGTGGGGGTGCCTAGGTCTTTAACCACTGATCCCCGATCAAAGTGAAGACCACTGGGGATTAGAAGTAGGATTAAGTGACCCTCAGCCCTTCACAAGCTTACTGCCAACCATCCATCTAAAGTGTATATTACATTTATGTCTAACTACTGGGTCATATTTTTTAAGCACGCTTTAAAATGAGATTTCTCAGTTGCCCGCCTATAATGCATAGCTATTTGAGCTTTGTCATTTGTATGAAAGTATGTTGCTTCTGCACTTATTAGAAAGGAAATATGAGTGCATACGTAAATAAGTAGTGCAATGCATATTCAGTTTGTTCTGATTGAAAATGCAACAGCTATAGAATCAGCATGGTACATGCGGGAGTGGCACATATACAATCTAATGGAGCCACGGTAATCTGTAATGCACCAGACATAAGATAAGTGCACCACTGCACAGCAAGTGTGTTCATGTCAGTGGGGGTTCAGTCAGATTTCCCATACCGAGGCAGTGTGAGGGTCAAAGCACGGAGATGCCAGAGACAAGGTCAGCAACCACATAGCAAAGAGAGGCTGAACACCCATCATCATTTCCCATGGAAGAGAGAGAGAGTTAGTGAGTGACGGCAGAAAAATGAAAGACAGAGACTTTGGAGAAATACCCAGGGAAAAGATTTAACTTCCAATGCCCTGTATACCTCCTAACATGGTCAGAAAATGTGTACATTTTTACTCTTAATGGCCTCCTTTGCTTCCACTAACCTGTGCTCCCAGTTTCGAACCTTGTAAAACTTTTATGAGAGCTAAACATAACAGTATCTATTCGAGCCGGCAACGCAAATGAATGAGAGTAGTTTGAGGAGACAGGCACATGGGGGGGAAGACGGGGAGGGATGGCGCAGCGCAACGATTTGGGTGGGCAGATGGTGCCGACATATGGGCCTGTTAGGGGCAAAATAAATAAATAAACACTCACACATAAATACTGAGATGAACTGTGAGTGCCACAAACTGTTGGCCAACTTAGCCAGCTGAGAGAGAGCGTAAATGGGAGAGAGCTACCACTGAAATTGCTTGCCGATTTCTAAATAGACCACCACTGCTGAAAAACATGCGCACAGACAATTGTGATGGGGATGGCAGTAGGCTTTAGAGCTCTGAGCCTCTATGAGCCTCTATCTATCCCTAATCTCCAAGTAAGTGTGCATTACCGATGTGTGCATAACAATCAAGGGGGAAAGATACACATACAGTATATAATCTGTGTTTTGAATGTGGGTGCACTAAATATAGTCCCCATATACATCTCTATTCCACTATTCTATTCCATTCCATCTCTGAGCTGAACTTCTTTTAGCCTGCTGTCTGGTTCAGCTGCTGCCATGTTTGCCCTCCCTCCGCATTGCTATCTATACATTCTCCACCTCTTGTCTGCCTCCTGCTCAACCTCAAAGCCTATGGCTCAGTTAGAGAGATAGCCAGGATGAGAGAGGTGATATCCTCCAGTAAACAAACTGCTGCTTTGTACAACATGTTCTCCGCCCATTTCAACAGCTCGCTCCAGTCAAGATCTGCTGCCCAGCACAGACAAGAAAATGGAGGAGGATTTGTGACCATCCGGTTTTGCAACTAATTCTTGGCTTTTTTTTTTTTTTTGTTTGAAGCACACCAGTTGGCTTAGCTTCACAGCCTCACACCTCCTCCTAACAGCATCTGTGCACCCAAACAGCATGTTGGGATTACTTAAGGCTGTTTACACAGTAACGTCAATCTGTGCATTAGCTCAAAATGTAAATAACCCGTGGAGATCACAAATAGCCCATCCATGTCATTTTAGGAGAGCAGGAACAGCAGACATGTGCGTCAAAATTAGACAAATCCTTCAGTGACGCTCCTGCTTCAGTTACTATAACTGGAATGTTCTTGTTTTGTTGCTGGCGTTTGCTGGCTACATTGTGCATGTCACATTAACATAGGTCCTGGTCAGCGTGTGTGTGTTGCTGTGTGAACGCGTGTGTGCTCCCTTGTGTGTGTGTCTGCAAACATATTTCCTAATTCCTGGTACAACACATTTGGATGTTTTCCTCCCAGTTTGAGCACGTTTGGTCTATAGACATCGCCGCCACTTTATGCTGTATTCTGTTTGGCTCTCTGCCCTCGTAATGTCTGCGAATTTAATTTGATTGCAGCCGTAATCTTCTGGCTAGTTAATTGACTTTGCAGAGTTTTGTTCCTCTCCTACCTTGATTGAGAGCGGTAGTTTGATAAGTTACAATGTCTTATCCTCTCCGTGTGAACCTGCAGTTCCATTGTGTGCTTTGGTCACTGGAGAGTACTCCTCTGGAACTGGATAAACTAATGTGATCTCGAGGGGGAAGCCGAGCTGACTGGAATTTTTCTGTCATCCATCTTGTGGTCACAATAGACAGGGAGGTGTACTGTGTCTTTTAAAAGCCGTTTGCTCTGTCGAAGATTCATCAGTCAAATCTGTCTCTTAAAAATGATGTTCATATACAACTAATCTGTATTAGCAGAGACATTTTGTAGGACAAGTTATGCCACTAGGATAGCTTTTTAAAAAAAAAAATAAATCAACATATAACGTAACAATAAAACACTTGGCAAATCAATCTCCACTCAAGGTCCACTTACTCAATTATTCTGGAGCTGTTAACCGTATCGCGCAGTCTTCATCCCTAGATGAAGTTTGCTCAGTTGTCATGGAGATGTCCTAAAAGTGCTCAGAGCAATCAATAACATATGTACTTCCATGACAACTGAGCACATTTCACCTGCTGATGAAGACCATGTGATTCGATCAAAAGCTCCAGAACAAGTGAGTAAGGGGAGAGTTTGCCAACTGCTGTTTCCAAGACAAAGAATGAACTGTCAAGCTCAAAATGACAAGCAAACTTTTAATGTGAGGATGTGTTGAGTTTTGTAATATTTAAACCAAAATCATGATCTTTTCCTAACCATAACCAAGTGGTTTAGTGGCCTAAACTCAACAACACATACATGTACAACATACTTCATATGCCCTACCTCCAGAAATGGACATGCCACTGAACATTATCCAGGCAGAAATTACATTTACTCTAAAATTAGTGGTAGTATTAGTATTACTGTATTTTACAGAAGACTGGGTTGCATCTGTTTGTTTATACTGGCAGGGGTAAAAGATATGGGCCTTTCAAAGACAGTGGCTTGTGACAGTGAAAGTGCAATGAGACCGTGACCTGGAACCAAATCCTGGTTTAATGGTTCTAAACAAGTATGACTTTGTTATTGACAAAAAGAGTAATCACTATGTGGGTTAATGGTTAAAACAGCATGATCAATTGTGCTGGTTTACATTATGCGGTCCAGTCCAAGAGTCAATGGCCTACATAGCCATACGAGAGAAAACCCATTAGGTAGAAACTAAGGCTTCAGGTCTCTGATTGCATAAAACTGGATTGTTTGAGTTAAACCAAATGTCCACAGTGGAATAGAGAATTGCAAATTTAACCTCTAACATGTTGTGAGTAAAGGTAAAGAGGACTGCAACAAAGGAAAACTTAAATTCTTAGCAACTTAGAGAATGGTGTTTGTTCTCATTGACTAATTTAATTAACACTAAAACAGGGAACTTCATTAGACGGTTTTCAGTTCATTAATAAAATGAGTCCGACTGGGCACGAGCACACACACACACACACACACACACACACAAGATAAACATCAACACATGCACTGACAGACACATGCATGTACTGTAATGTATGCACTCACATGCACACATGAGTGTCAGAATTATATAGTGTAACTTACGGGTTGCCATAGTCCCAGACAACGCACTGAGGATCCGATGTACCCTGCAAGATACGGGGGGGGGGGATAAGCTGTTATTGCCAGTTGAGAGGATGAGTGAGAGAGGGAGGCAGAGAGAAGACAGAATAGCTCAATGCCAGAGGAGAAAGAGTGATGCTGCATGGGCAATGGAGAGAGGTAAACAGACAATGAAAGAGAAGGATTGAGACAGACGGTGGGAGGGAGGGAGGGATGGAGAAAGAGTCATTGGCAGAGGACAGAGCAGCAAATAGCTGCTGCTGCAAAAAGAGAGAAGGTGTGTGAGCAATGAATTGAGAGAGTTAAGTGACAAAAACAAACAAAAAAAAAAAAACAAGAGGAAAGTCATTTCATGGACAATAATACACAGCAAGTTGGGGTTATAAACATCCAGTAGCAGAAAAGCATTCACATTCTTTATTTAAGTACAGCCACGGTGGGAAGTAGTAAAGTAAAAGTAAATAACTATGAAGCAGTAAAATGTACTTAAGTACTTAATAACAAGTACTTATTGTGAAGAACTGGCCCTTTCAGAGTGTGTAAAGGCTCACCAAAGTCAAGCAAAGTACTAAATAAATTCTGTTACTTCCCTTATCTCTGAACATCCTCATATGCATTCTAGGAATTGATTAAAAACCTGTTAAATACCGCAAACAATTAAGTCACAAAACCCCTCACGACGGTCTAAACGTTGGTGATTTGCTATCAGCTCACTCTTAATCCATCGACTCACTGGAGCCAAAAGCCAATCGCTGGGGCTCGAAAGGCAGGTGAATCATCTGGTAATCAAAGCTCAGTCACGCGTGGTGGCGGGGATAGACTCGCTAGGACTCAATCAGTGAATCAATCACAGGATCAATATCTCTAACTGACTCATCACAACTCGTTCCACCAGTGATCTTCAGTGATCTCTGCATTGATTACTTTTAAAGGATCGCATGTGCCCTTTCAACCTGCATGCCTCATTTGGTGACGATTGGATTGCGATTGGTTTTAGATGAACTGTGTAGGTGTCTGGTCTGGATGAAAGACTCTGTTCTTACATTCATTCCTTAGTCAAAAGCATTCAAACTGGTGCCTTTGAGCTCAAAATGAGTACAAGCCCAGCCTTAGAGAAACAACTGGCCAATACACTAGCTGGGTCCTTTAGAGTCAGACTGGTGTGTAACTACATCAGGTACCCACAATTGAGCTGCCATTCTTCCACTGGGCTTATACAGAGGAAAATGGATCCCTCTCTGTACCAGTCTGTTGGTCCTTCCCGAGTCCTGCATTAAGCACTTTGCCTTTGAGCTCCCCCTTATGGTAAAGGGGATTATAGCAGTAATTCCACAGCCACACTGTTGTGTGCATGTCCACTGTAAGTAGACTTACTACAGCCTGAGAAAAATGTGAAAAAAAAATGACCTCTTCTTGAGTGAAGAGCAAACTGAATGTTTTCTGAGTATCAACAGTGTTTTAAATAAGCAAAAAGGGAGAGAAGGAGGTGATGCACATTCGAGTCTGCACTATGAGGATTTATCTCCCTAAAAGCAAGGTCCTTCTCCGAACAGTTCATAACTGATCTCCCGTGAATGGGCGAATCCTGGAGTCTCTGCATGGCTGGACCTGAGAGGACGGGGCGATGCAACATTTATAAACACAGGATCAGAGGCTGGGTGACACAGATTGATGGATGACGGCGTTTTGTTCTGCCTCACGCGATCACCGCCGTCTTCACCGACATTAGATGTCCCTGGGCGCACATTAGCGCAGCGGGCTCTCTTAGCATTCAACTATCAATCAGCGGGCATCGTGCCTGACTGTACGCTACAGCGGGAGTGACACCCGTGTACTCCCACAATGTCTGCCTCCTATATAGCGCTGATGCGTTACATAATGACAGCGTCAGCTCGACTTATGTCTCTCAAAGGGAGCAATGTGTGTCTGATTCAGCCACATTTATGACAGTAATAATGGAGTCTACCTTAACAGCTCTGTCTTGTTTTTCTCTCAAAAAGGAACAGCCTTTTTCTACCAGGTATTCACCACCACATACTGGTAGCGATTTGGTGGTAAAAAGCTTCATGCATAGTAGCAGTGAGTATGTTAAGCTAATTAGATGAAACGAGCTACTGTTAACAGAACAAGACCACACTGGTTCCTTCATATCAAAGATTATAGATTTAGAAAATGAAATGGATCAACCTGGATGATGCGTTTTGACTGATGAAAGCAAACTAGACTACAGTGAAATGACCACAAAGGCTTACGGCTGATGTTCATAAAGCTAACCAGAGCTGCCTTTTATAATTGAAAAGGCTAGCTGAAGGATAGCTGGAGGAGGGGCTGTGCTATAACTCTCTGGTCTACTGTAAGGACACAGATGATGAGCAGATGTCCCCCTCAGTGAAGACATGACCGTGCACGGAGACCCCTACACCCCCCTTTCAGAGTGAAGCCAGAGGCAGCTGTTGCTGCGGCACTGCTTCAGGTTGACACCTAATGACAGGAGAGTCCCCTTCACTTCCTTACCTACTCAGGTTCCCATATAGTCCCTAATGGTTCCTGTATGTTCCCTAATGATGTTTAGGCCAAGCTGAGCAATGATGAACAAAGGTTAACGCTGTCTTTGAAGTAAAATAATTCTGTGTGCATGTACATTGTTGTTGGGCAGTATTGGTAAGTAGGTTCACTGAATGGAATCAAACTAGTTTAACTTCCTTTTTGAAGTAGTTTGGTTATATCTTAACAAAATGAATGAATGGTGTTTTAAAAAAGGTATAGTTCTACATTTCCAGGAAATACACTTATTTGCTTTCTCACCAAGAGTTAGAAGAGAAGATCGATATCTCATATCTCTCCATTAAATAAGAAACTACAGCCAGCAGCCGGTTAGCTGTAAGTATTTCCATTTATTAAATGTTGAAAAACTGCTTTAATCTTACTGGCCTTCAACTGCAATACTAAAAATACAAATACTTTTTTTGTCTTTTATTTTGCTTTTGGGAGTTGCTAAAACCCAAATTACTTTCAAGTAGCAATTATGGATATGTCTGGCTACATATAAGGTCATGAGCACTGGTTGCATTTCAAATGTATCCAAATTATTATGCTAATCACTTTATCTTCTGCGATGTCATGCCATTTTTGTTATATGGCAGAGATATATTAATTTATCAACGTGGTTTTAATTAATTTTCTATATCACTTTAGTCAACCAAATATTATTCCTCTTGAGGGCAGTTATATGCTGTAGCTGCAGTTCTTCTTTGGACTTGAGACTTTTTTATTTAACAGAAAGCCTGCGATATAAACTGGGGGAATGGAGTTTAAAAAATAGCCTCACAAACATAGGTCGAAGGTATGCATATGTGCATCCACCCTCCACACACTGTCCTGTACTGTATGCAGGAAAAGGGTCTGTCCTCAGCAGGAGCCTCCGGTTAGAAGTCCAGAGCAGCATGCTAGGATCAGCAATAAGACATCATCCTGTAGACAGAGGGTGTGCAACCTGCAGTACCTCTGCTTTGCCAAAAGTATTAAAAAGCAGAATAATAGGAAGATAAAAGATAGAGGCATATAAAGGAAATGCCATAATTAAGTAACGAATCAGTGGTTTAAAGCAGGGAGATGGAGTGGCAGGGGATGGAAAATAAATACAAAGTCTTTTTCTAATGAAACGCTGTGCAATCATTTTGACCCTCTGGTCCTGGTTGACACAGCAAGAGACTGATTTCAATGGAAGAGTTTTAGTATGTGTGCATTTATATATATATTTGTGTGTGTGTGTGTGTGTGTGTGTGTTTGTGTAGTAGTTTAGCGAGAACCATTAAATATTCAACATTATTTTCAAATCTGTGCCCACCTTTACACAGATGAATGGCTAATGAAACCCACATCTTATTGAGGTCGTGAAGAGTGCCTCTCATTAAACCTGCACTTAGTCCTTTCCACTGAAGACACCCCACGAGTCGTTTATAATAACACACTCCACTGTAATATAAACTGAACAGCTACCAGGAGACGCTGCCATATAAGGAAGTCAAAAAGGTCTGCATTTAGCCAGGCAATTCACCGAGCACTATGGCGCTTTATAGCATGCAGCACTTTCTCTGAACTCAGGAAACATGGGTCGACTGGGAGGAAAGAAATCCTTTAAAGCCTTAAACATATTTATTTTCTCAGCCAAAGAATTGATCAATATAGTACATAATAAAAAATGCAAATCATTGCATTGGAAAGTGCCTCATATGGAATAATTTACATTTTTGTTGCATGAAACACTTTGATATAACTAGGAAAATAAGTGGTTTTGTGGTAGTAGTAGAACGAAACCCTAGAGTAGTTGGGAAATGTTAGACGATGGAAATGACGAGTAATGTTCTCCACTTCCTAATACACTACTCTTAAAACGATCCAGATCTTGAAGACTCATGACCAGTGTTTTGTATGGCATAAAAAAAACACTTAAAAACAGTGCGGCTCTCATGGCTGTGGAAAATGAGAGATTTAAAAAAAAAAAAAATAAATAAAAACCTTACATTGATAAGCGGTGACAGCTCCACCACTACCATGGGCTCGCTGGGTTGCGGTTCCGGCCGTACTGTCACTGTCAGGATCTTGGAGTTGATCACCACAGGGGGACTGCAAAGACACGCACAATAACACACACACAAACAAAAAAAGTGTTATTTTGGAAGAATTGTACTACACATTCAAGTTTGGCTTAAATTGTCTCTTTGTTTTTGAGCAATGACGAGAAAGAAAAGTGGAATATGCTTGGTGAGTTGCTTTCTTTTGCTGTTTGTCATACACACAGACGCATGCATACATCCAAACACGCTCAGAAAACAGACATATGCAGCCAAAGCCCTGCTGTGCTGTGCTTTTGATGGTTTTGGGGTGTGTTTGCAAAAATAAAAACATAAAAAACAGGAATAAAAACCTAATGAGAAAGGGAGAAAGCTAGAGCCAGCATCTAAGTTATAACAGAACACTGGACCTATTAGCATTCAGCAGAGCTACAGGGAGAAAAGGGCTTTAACAGATCCAGCTCATCCACAACCAAGAGCACTGACCTGAATAAAAGGCCCCCGGTCCAGCACAAACACCATATCACTGGCCTTTTGACAACCTCCTGATTTCTCCTAACTTCTATTGTTGCAAGTATGTTTCTATGCAAGTTTCAGGACCCATTCGAAGCCCACTGTACACTTCCGAAAATACATTGACAATGCCAAAGAATGGGAGACACATCTAGGGAAATGTACTTTTTTGGGAGATCCAAGACATTTGTCTGATAACTAGGCAGACACAAGCAGAGGAGAGAAGCAATAGAGACACTAAGACAGAAGACAGATGGAGAATTTGAGGTTGGAATTACATGGAGAGAAGAAGCGAAAGAAGAAAGGGCACGGAAATAGAAAGGTAGTGAGGGTGGAAAGTAAGAAAAAAAATAAAAGCGAATACAAGGGTGATGAAAAGTTGTCAAAGAAAGTATTGGGAAAAAACAGATGCAGAAAGGTAAAAGAAAGGACAGGGAAAGGAGTAGAGGGTGAGGTATCATTTGAATGCTTGGAAAATTTAAAATAATTAGGCAGCAGATCACATGAGAAGTACTCACTTTGGTGCAGGTAAGATGATGCCCAACGTCCTGTACAAAATGGCTCCAATGACATAGTACATTGTTGCCTCCGAGTCGGTCTCTGTCTCTGAAACAGACAATTTTTTAACTGATCAGCCCACATAGATTCCATAGTTTGCCTAAAACACCATATTTTTGGACATCAAGTACAGCTGTAGACGTATGGAAACTAATTCATATTTGCCTTTTTATTTAAAAAAACAAAACAAAAACAAATACATGACTTAACTCTTGAGTCAGGTAAACAGCAAATTAATATTCGGTTATATGTTGATTGGGAAGGTAGAGGAAATTTAAATTTAACAAACTAAATTTCTCTATACAATATCAAGCCTGCTAATCTGATATTTAAATGATAGGCTGGAGTGTTAGTACGTGTGACTGATTTGAGCTAACCTGCACTGATGACTGGGTAATTTTATATAAATAAACTGAATGCAAACACATTTATTTGTTGGTGAAGCAAACAAGCGCAGATTTCACCTCTCTCATCAACCTGCAATTTCAGCTTCATTTACATTTACTCTTAAGATGTCACTGACAAACGATCTGTTGACTACATCCAACTCAGAAAAGTTAGTTAATTGCAGCGCCTTCCTGATGCCTGATGTGGCAGCTACACATTCAATACCCAGACTTATTATGCTTCAGCGTTGAAAACCACTAATTTGGGTGCAAGATCCTGGTTTCACACTTTGTGTAGGTGGAAGTTCACCTATTGCTCAGCTAGACCTAATACAGAAGCCTAATTTCTAAAACCACTGAACGGTCCATTGCTCTAACATGCAATTAACTTGATTAAAATGATCTCAATAAAGTCAAAGTGTCCAAATCCTCTTTAGACAATGTCCTTCTCTTCAATGTTCTTTTTCCCTTGTTTGAAATCCCCTTTCTCCTCTACTCGCCCCTCTCATCCTCCTCTATTGTTGTCGCCAATCTCCAACTCACTCTTCAACTTTTCCACCCTTTAACAGTCCTTCACAGCCCCTTGCCTTCCATCACTCCATTCAGTGTTCTTTCACCAAAAAGAGCAGGGGCTCCCAAGGAGACACAGTGTCCCTCTGTAAATGTCACTTTGTCTCAAGTGAGGGAGGCGGAAGGAAGCAGAGAGGAAAAGTAAGAGGGGAAGAGTTCATGTTGAGAGATGCCACTCCCTCTTTTGCCCTTTCAGGCTGAGAGAGGCGATGGAGGAGCACCGGCACTGAGACGGGAGAGGAAGAAACAGAGGGGGCTGATGGTATCAGACGCACTGGGTGACTCATCCAAAATCTGTCTGCCTGATGCCAAAGAGGTAATACTCTGGAAGAGAGATAGCTATGCAAGCCAGACGAGGAGAGAAAGAGGAAGAGACAAAAAGATCTCGGCAGTGGAAAAGAAAGAAAAAAAGCAATCGTGAGACTGTGAAGAGGCAAAAAAACAGATCAAAGTCAGCATGAAATAGCCTCTGAGTGTGATGGATCCTAATTGGACAGAGTCTGTAAAGGCATGCAAATGAGAAAAATCAGTGTATTGTGGGTAAACGGTAAATCTGTGTGTGTGAGGGGGTGGCACTCCTACGCTTGAGGATGAGTAATACCACAAAAGCACTCAATCACAAAACTCTAATTTCCCATGAACAGACTTTTCGTCATTCTACGCTTGCTGAACATCTAAATGATTGGTGGTCAGCTGTAATCCAGCAAAATGGCAAACCACCAGTCACCAGCTGTGAACTTTAATATGCCATTTGTCAGGAAAAGATGGTTGGAGTTGATACTAAGCCATAATTTATGGTTTTAATCAAAGATAGAACCAAACAGTTCCATGCGAGTTACTCTTCTGCACAACATTTGTACACAGCACTGAAAATGTTCAAGTACTACAGAATAGCATTACTTTTGCCCAGTTGGACAGACTGACAGGCTAATGTGCTCAAGCTCAGAAACATTAATTGACTGCAGGGCTACATTTTTAGGGTCAGTGATTGTATTATTTGCACTAAAATGTCCTATATAAACTTCTCATTCCATACTAAATGTGTTTAATTTAATACATTTTAATTTGCCAAGGAGGTAAATGAGAAGATCAATAGCACTTGTATGTCTGTGCGTTACGTGTGGAGCTGGAGCCAGGAGGTTATTAGCTTAGCTGGATGGGAAGCAGGGGTAAATGGCTAGCCTGGCTCCGTCTAAAATTCAAAACACGCCTACTAACTCCTTCAAAGCTAACTAATTAACACACTGTATCTATCTAAAGTCTTGTGTCGTTGTCATTGTGAGGTTGCCAAAGAGTCAGTCTTACAATTCTGTTAGTGTAGAGATTAAATAAATGAGATATGTGTTAATTAGTAATTAGTCTTCAAACTTTGGAGGCCAGCAATGGGGCTAGCTCCCTCTGCCTCCAGTTTTTAAGCTACGCTAGGCTACTCACCTCCTGGCTGCAACGCCGTACTTATTGCACAGACATGAGAGTTGTATCACTCTGCTCATCTCATTCTCATCAAAAGAACAAAATAGCCTGTTTCCTTTACATCAGTACCAATTAGTGACACCAAATTGTCAAATTTCCAGCTCACTGGTGAACTCAGCACAGTTACAGTTGCAAATAAAGAAGTCAGTCTTTAACACATTATTGTAGAGTAGAGCTCATGTTTGTGTTCTTACTTAAGTAATACTTCAAAGTTAATGGTGCATAACCGCATGCATGTACCAGCAATGGTGTATTTGAAATATGAAGTCATCGCTGGCTTGTATGTTTGGATGTATGTGTGTGTGTGCATATGGCTGCAAGGTGGAGTGAGTGCCTGCATGCGTGTTTGTGAGAGAAAGAGAGACACAGGGAGGGAGAGAGGGAGTTTGTCACCTCAAAAATCAGTGAAGAACAGTCCCAGCCTCTGCCCAGTGAAGCAATTCATGAACCTATCAATTGGCTGTGTGTATGTGCAACTGTGTGCGCATGTGCACACACAAAGGTGCCAATGAGCCTTTATGAGCATGTTTAAGCTGTCCATCTGAGATAGGCTTTTCATTATGGGGTAAATGAACCAATCAAACTGATAGCAATCAACTAAAGACCTCAACTCATGGACTGCCAATGGGAAGAGGTAGAGTTCCCACAGGGTCAAAGAGTACTAATAATGTCCTAACTCATAAGGCTGTACGCGGTTTGGAAGAAACAATTTACCAAATAGCATATTCTAAAATGGCAATGGCATGCGTTGAATATCATATGAGAAAATGGCAGAGTAAATGTGACGCAGCCGGTCACTTTTATTGCACTACAAGCACTGCGAGAGACAAATCATCCCCCACCACACACTATGAGGATAATGGACAAAAACAAAATCGAGATGGAGAAAAAAAAGCATAATACCATGAAAGCAGTAAAGTAAAACAGAAAGGCAGGATGAATGGAGAATAAGAAAGAACACAACATCACAATGCAGCAGCATTAAACAAGGTCTAGCTAACACCCTCTTTGTCTCTCTAGTTGCAGCATAACGTTCCTCCTGTTTTGTAAAATCTGGAAAAACAACTTGAACAAAACAACTCACGGCCAACTCATAAACAGGTTTTGTTACATACAAGCAAGGTGGATGATTAGATGGTAGATAGAAGAGCACAAAATGAGCATATCACATTGTGCATAATAAAGAGACAAAGAGAGAGTAGGTGAGTTGAGGTGAGGTGCCCTGAGGTTAGCATACAGGATGTCTTGAACGCCAATCAAAGAGAGTCTCTGTCATCAGCGCAAGTCAGAGGTCAGAGATGGCTCTGCTCTCTCGGCCTGCAGCCTCTGTGAACTTTAATTTGGGCAGGGGACGGGGTACCAGACAGGAAGTCTGCCAGTGTAATTTCCTGCGGGATGTGACCTTTGCCTCCATTGGTAGTGGGATCGTATCTGCCACAGTAATTCTCTTATCCAATATAAACCACTTTCTTCCCACTCTTTTAAGTTCCTTTGTTTCCCCTTTACAACTTGAGCTCCCATGCTTCCTGGTGTCTTCTTTCCCTTTATATTCTCCTACACCTTTAAGTCTTGGTGTGCATTTGGACAATCACTTTACTTGCTACTTGGCTTTACTTGAAACCACATGGAAAAAGAAAAAGTCACAGCTGTAACTGTCTTGTGTTGCTAAAAGCGAAGAGACATCTTTCAAAATTGCATGAGGACTTGATGCTCAAGGGCATGCGACACACTTTCTTCACAGATGAAAGACCTGCATCTTCTTGAGAAGCCCTCCTGGGCCTCTTTACAGTCCAAATCCTTCTCAGCATTCCCCTCCGATGCCCTTGAAAAGCCTTCTATCTGCTTCCATGAGACACATCTCTGAATGTGTGAATTCACACTGGGATACCTTTTTGGTGTGACCATGGCTGAAGAGAGGGTTGAGTGAGGTGATAACAGGTCCTCATATGTCTAAGATTCAAGACTGAGAGCATGGATGACTAAAACACAATCAAATCATGGTTAAGAGCTTTGTGCCTGACTTAACACAGACTTCTGGAACTGCTCTAAAAATAACATCATCAGCCTCATTTTGGTACAAATGGTGAGATCTATTTGTTGCGCCTTGATTCTTCCATCCATCTTTATTGTTTCTAGAAGAACCCTTGAAACAAGCACCAAGGCTGTGTGAGATCTTGCAGATCACTGCAGGTGGGCATATCAGCCTGTCCAAGCATAAAAGCATTTAACCACCTGTTTAAGCCCTTTTTAGTGATGGCCTCAGTTCTTGGACCCTGGAATACTTTCTTGCAGGTGTGGTTGATAATTGTTTCTAGAAACAAATTCAACTGATCTTGCAATTTATGTACAGTACATGGGATGACCGTCCAATAGACTGAGTGGTACAGATTGGTACCAAAAAGCCAAAAGTTTAGACAAACTCTGGGCAGTGGATATCGGTCTTAGTTCTCCTACCCTCAGTGGGGGTGGTGAAGACCTCTTTAGGGATGTAGAGCTTGTCCTCTGCTGTTCTGGCCCAGTCCTTCATCCCTCTCCGGCCCTTCATGGGGAAGTTGATATCGCTGGAAACTGCTGACACCGGCTCTCGCTGGATGGTTATCACTGGACAAACAAGAGATACCAAAAACATTTCAAACTCACTGCAGTGCAAAATTGGAGCTGACACAAAGAACACTGGTTAAAGATAAGGTTAGCAGAAAAAAACCAATGCAAAGACTGTGGATCTGAAAAAGTCACTGAGTCATGTTCAGTGTTAAAAATCATAAATGAGGTAAGACATCTTAAAAAAACAAGGCTTTTTTGGAAGTGTCTCCGTACTATAATAAATGACAAGTTAAAATTGATAGTTTG
The DNA here is from genome assembly GCA_002120245.1 of Maccullochella peelii. Taxonomy (NCBI): domain Eukaryota; kingdom Metazoa; phylum Chordata; class Actinopteri; order Centrarchiformes; family Percichthyidae; genus Maccullochella; species Maccullochella peelii. The sequence goes on from LKNJ01000925.1 coordinate 111,525, forward strand.
GCATGGTTTTGATAGGATAAAAAAAGAAGATAAAGAATGCTAAAAATGAACACCCACATTCTGACCTTAATTCTACAGAATATCTAAAAAAGTGAATGTCTTTAAACATTGACATTGGTGTGAAATAATCTTGTATCGGTTTCTGTCATGCCTTCTTACGTGGCAGCATTGTGTGACACTTACTGAGGTTGTTGGTAACCACTAGGAAACTCTGGAAAGGCTTCTGGGATTCTCCGATGAGGTGAATGAAATCTTCTAATATCCTCATCAGCAAAGCAGCACCGGGAGCGACCTGTGGACAGAGGGATGAGCATCAACCATGATGTCATCATAACTATAATCCATGGCCAGCTTTCTATGAGTCACGTCTCACCCATTGACACATTTTTATTCATTGCATTATCTAGACCACTGAATGTGTTCCATGGCCGTAAATTGTAACCCACGTGGGATATGCTATCACATTAGGTTGCTTGTTTATTGTGTCCAGATGGCAAGTAAACACACCTCGACTCAAGGGCATCAAGCTGGGTCACACACAAAACAAAACACACATACACACACCTGGTATAATTAATAGGTAGCCATTGTGTTTAGTAAACAGGTGTGTTTTTATGACTCTAATGAAAACTTCATGTGGGGTGTGGTCACACCCACATTAACTTTTACACACAAATTCACGTACGCACACGCAATAAAGTACTTAACCACTCACACATTTAGAAAAGTTGGTACAGTAGTAGGCAGCAACTGATAAAGGTAAAGAGGTGTATAGAGACACACATACAGTAACAACATACACATACGGCTTTACCTGGTGAGCGTCTTCCCATTTCTCTAGATTCTCAATGTCCAACATGTGGCTGACTATCTGGAAGAATTTCTAGACACAAGATGAAGAGGTACTCAGTTGATGATGCATTTGAAGCCATTAGATTTTGTTATCTCATTTGTATGTGTTTGCATGCACACTAAAGCGTTAGCCGTTGTCCCCTTATATGTAGATAACATGCACCCAACCATTAGTACTGCAGCAGTGCAGCAGTTTATTCTCTGTCAAGTCTAGTACAGTAGTCCCCTGTACATAGGCATATTGTAAAACATAAAATAATGTCTGTCAAATGACTGACAGAGAGGAGCATTTTGCTCTCTTACAGGCAGTGAAAAGAGAAAAATGTAGCTAAAAAAATCCCCTTTGAGGCTATAGCAATTGTGTAGCTGTAGTTCATTGTTATGCACACCCGGTGCAGTAGAAAGTGGAGCTCCTACATTGAATAAATTTGGAGGTGTTGCAAGTGTGCCTGGGCGTGAGAGTGTGTCTGTGACTGCATGCTTTGTATGGTTTGTGACATGAGGGGGCTTCAAGAGAAGACTCTGCTTACCTGCACATCGTCGGGAGCTGGGATGTAGGTTGCTCTTTTGAAGGTGTCCGTCACATTTCGCAGAATCTCCGTGGAAAAGAGAAGGTCGCCACTGTAGTAGCTCCTCCTCTGCAAGAGCTCCAGGAGACTCCTTACGATCTGAGACATGCCCTCCCCAGCCAGGGTCCTCTGACCCTTCGCGAGATGCTCTCGTAACTACAATGTGTAGAAAGAGACAGAAATTGAGGACAGTTGATGGCTTCATTTCTGATCGTTACAGTCAAGATGATCAAATGCATGCCCATTGGCACTTACTGTAGTACACAGGTTCTTATTCAAAATATGTAGCTGGTAAAAAATGTCAGATATAGCAAGACCAAACAAACCAAAGATCGTGTTTTTTTTTCCAAAGAAATCACAGGAATGTTGTAGATGTGAGCCGAGGGGGATGTTTCAAGACAGGAGTATATATGTACATGGTTGGATTTTTGTGCTTGTGCTTAAAATAGGCAAACAGAAAGAGGCCCTAGGAGCACTCTCAGGCAGAAAATGGATCTCATCACTTCATAGAAAGAGATACAGAAAGCGAGTGTGCGTGTGTGTGAAAAGCAGAGAGAGCGGGAGAGATAGAGAGAGAGCCTGGAAGAACAGAAGATAACAGCAATCACAGAAAATTAATTATTGACTCCTGGTCTTAATGAAAGGTTGGAACAGAAGCTAACAGTGCAATCAGCTCTGTCACGCACAATCCCTGACCCCCATCTCCTTCCCCCATCATCGAGGAGATGGAAAAGGTTGAAGTTCACAGAGCAGGAAAGCAGTCTGGCTGATGAGCACATTCATTAGCTATGTTCATTAATTGATAAGTGTGAGCGCAAAGCTCTGGAAAAGCTAATTAGAGATACCAGCAAGCCTTGAGTAAAGAGACTCCTCTATTTTGAGTAAACTTTTTAAAAAAGAAAGTTGAACAGAGGTACATGATGGGTGAAAAGGGGGAAATTCAGGCAGAGAGTAACTTTTAAAAACAGATAGAGCCTTCACTTTCTCATTAATTCACTAATGAGACAAACAAGTTTGATGAAGGTGAGTTATGATAGCGGGTGAAAATGCAACTAACTGCCTCACATGATGTAATCTGGAAGCATATACACATCTTTATTCTTCTTGCTGAAGGTGACAAAAAAAAACAAACAGCATTTGTAGAAAGAGTCTCTGAGTTAGGGCAGTACTTAGTTGTTAAAGGGGAACTTACAGATAAATGTAAATATCTATATTCAAGTGAGATGCATCTGGCGAAGCTCGGAGGACCCCAGAAAGCAACTCCATTATTGTCCAGCATGCAACGACGACTAGCAGATCCTAGAAAGAGAGGAAGAGAGACAAATACTTTACAAGGAATTTATCAAATTTAGAAATGAAACCTGCCCAAGAACACATCATAATCTATTACTGTTAATATGGTGTACTTTCATGGTCAAAGAGCCTGCTGCTGTGCATAAGTATGATATACATGATGCAGAAATGGAGAAAGATTTTCATACTATATAAGAGATATTACTGCCAAAAATACATAAATATCTTGCTTGAATTCTAAAAATATAGATAATAGGAACCACAGCACATTTAGGATATTGCAACTTGTGAAAAAACAAAAACAATAGGTCAATTTTGTGACTTTGCCTTTTCTTGGAGAAAAATGTTATTTAGGATAGTTACAACCACCAAATCTTTCACTGGTAGCAGTTTCACAGTGTTTGGCAGCTCAAACCTGCTGGCTGTTTTAACATGGCAGCCAGCAGATAAACTTGCGAAGGCTGCCAAAATACTTTACTGAGACAAAACCTTTTCCCTAGCCAAATAAATATGCACTTGCTGAATCCTGGCTCTGCCTTTTAACAAGTAATAGATTGACAAAAATACACTGTAAACTTTCCCAGTTAATTAAATTGAATACATAAGACATTAATTACCTTAAATGTGATGTTCTTTAAGCTATAATGTTTTACTGGCAGGCTACCCAAGTCATGCAGGCATGTTTTGATGTTGAAGCCAATGCCATAGTTTGAAAGATGGTGAAACACGTTTATATTACAGGCATTCTGAACCACATCTGCTCTTGGCTTAAATTCTGAATAAGAACGTGTCTGAAAGAAAATCAAGGTTTTTTTTCTTGTTTATGCTTTTGGAAGTTAAAAGAAAAGGTCTGGCAGCGAGCTGTTTGAGAAACTCTGCAGTTTAGATTAACATTACTGTGATAAATAATACACAAGGAAGGTTCGACTGCATTCAAGCACAACATGTCTGCTGTAGGCTACTAATTAAAGGTAGATGCTGGATAATGCATGCGTTGGGAATGTTATGTATGCCTCTGTATACCAAAGCTCAAAATATTAATTCTATTTAGGGACAACAATTTTGATGAGCCTTAGACATGAATTTCAGCATTTAAATCTGAGTACCTATTTGTTCCAGAGATAAAGCACATTGAATTTTGAAACACAGTAGACTAATTTTATTTCTTTTACAATGTTTTCTTTGGTACTATTGAGATAATTGCTGTGCTGCTGTCACATTAGACGTTTTTATTGTCTTGGAATTTTTGTTGATTATTTTTTTAGTTTCTGTCTTTCTTTCCCTCCCTTGAGCTAGCTCTGCCCAAGCTAACTACCGAGTGGTAAAGCACCCCCATGGAGCTGATAGACTTTGGGTTCTCCTGTTGTAGCTACATTTTTTAATGCCTATTGGACATTTTGGGGATTTTTCTTTCCTTGGATTTCTGTTGATTAACTAAGTATGGGGTTCTGTAGGTTCTTTCTATCTCTCACTTTAAATAGCTCTGCTTATGCTAACTACCAGGAGTAAATGTGCATTCATGGGGCTAACAAAGTTGTGTTTCTCCAGTTAGAACCTTTTTGCCTGTTGGACATTATCTAATTTGTCCTCCCATGGATTTTCTGTTGATCAAATATGAGTTTCTATGGGGTTTTTTTTTTCCTTTCACTGTAGCTAGCTCAGCTCATGCTAACTAACAGGTGCTAACGAACATTCATGGGGCTAACAAACTTTTGTTGCTCCTGCTGGACATTTTCTATTTTTTTCCCTTCCCATGGATTTTCGGTTTATTACTGTAAGTATGAGTTTCTGTAGATTATTTCTTTCACTTTAGCTAGCACTGCTCATGAGAACTGCTGGGTATTAACGTACATTCATGGGGCTAACAAACTTATGTTTCTCCTCCATTTTTTAGGCCTGTTAGACATTTTCCAAAGCCAGCTTATGACTGGTTGGTATTTTGTGCAAGTTTCTTTTATGAACTCGCTACAGTTTGAGACATTTGTATTGTTTAATGTCACCATTGATTTATATGAAAAACTCCAGGCCAAACAGAATCACAAAATCACACAAGCTTGATTGAAATATGCTAACAGCTAACAGATATTGGCTAAAGCATATCATGTGACCGACCAGTGGCGTTAGTTGGACACTTGTTGTAGACAGTTTCTCCAGCTGAAGCTCTCTTCCATGACATAGAGAGAAGGTTCTCGTCTTTACAGATCTCATGAGGAGCTGTAGAAGTACATGAGAAATACACAGAAAAAAGTGAAATGAAGCGCAGTCTAGCAGGCACACAGAAAAATATAAATCACCACACACACAGTCCCACAGACGCATACACAGCCAGCGAAAAAGGGAGACAGAAAAGCACAAAACAAGATTCAAATCAATGTTCTCCTGCAGCAGCTCCCAATCTTATTCCCTTGTACACTGCTCAGTGCTCTCTGTCAGTGTCACTGACTCAGTACAGTATCTCATTCCCTCTTCATCTTCTCTTTATTCATATGTTTTCCCCCCTCACTCTTTCATAACCCTTATGAAAAGATTTTCCGAGGGGACAGAGACGATGCAGAGAGATGAAGGATGGGGGGGGGGGCAACATTTGATATGATGTTCCCCTGCAATGCCAACAGACAAGATCATCGTTCTGTGTAAAAGAGCTACTCAAAATCAAGGGGTCATTGTGGAGGCTGCAATCTAAAGTTTATCATTTGCTTATGAAACCACACTGTTTCCTGCAGTGGCTTGACACTCGGACATTGAACATCTCACCCTCTACCAGGCAGAGACACACAGAAAGAGGGAAAGCAAGCGAGAGAAAGCGAGTTAGATTAGTGCAACAGAAACAATAGAGATATAAGGAGAAATGGAGTACCTCTCAGGTAAACAGAGAGGATAAAAGAAAAACACCACGGCAAGGCAAGGACAAGCAAAATCAATGAGGAAGTAGAAGACGGATGGATATGTGAATTGACAGGAAGATAGACAAGAGACAGATAAAGATGAGAAGAGCGCGGTTCTAAAATTGTGATAGAAGCCTTTGGCTGTGGTGCGAACCACTGGGAATCACTTCCATTCTGCCTGACAAATACTGTACATATGCAGATTGGGCACACAGAGATATACACACTCTTTTGTCTCTGTCAGAGATGGGGGTGGGGGTGGGGGGGGGTGGCGCATACAGAGAAATGCAGCCAC